>JADGKB010000071.1:0-75144 GCA_027604185.1 Boothiomyces macroporosus | reverse complement strand
GATTTGGGAGAAAGCAGTGGTAGCAAGAGCGAGAGCAGCGAATGATTTCATTTTTGTACTCTATGATTTTTTCAACTGTATTTATATGGTGGATCCCAGATCGTCAAGGAGCAGAAACGAAGGTTCCGCAGCACTAGAATACTCTGAAATAGGCCCCATACCATCCAGGAACTGTAAATTGTCCATCATGACTTGAGCGGCTAAAAAGCATGAATAACACTTTGCCGAAACCATGTGGGAACTATCGATTTGTTTTAACATCATCTCCAAAACCATCATATATCCATTGATGATATTTGTACCACTGAAATATCAAATCATACATGCTACCCCTAGTACGGCCCGCAAATATAAGCTACAAACTAATCCGGACATGTTGAGAACAGTTTATAACAGTTAATGCAAACATTTTATTTAATCTAGCAAGTTTTCCAGTTGAAAGAGTAAACTTGAGCGACATGGCCATCGGCAGAGTCGATAGTCATAAGAGCAGCTTGGTTTGGATTGTAAGTTACTCTAACTTGAGTGTTGATGTTTGCACCAACAGTGGTTCCACATGGAGACCATACAAGAGCACCTACATCAAAAGTATCAATGGCATGGTAGTCTTGATCAGTTGGTTTGTTGAAGACAACTTGAGAAGAGACTTGCTGAGATTGACCGGAAAAGTAGTAGGTTGCTTTTTGAGTAGCAGTAATTCCGGCTGGAACAGAGACATAACCACGGTATTCAACTGATCCTACAGAGTAAGAGAAACCACCGGGGAAGTGAACGTTAAAGTTGATTTGGCAGTTCTTTCTGGTATCGGTAATGGTAGTTCCTGGACCAGTGGAAGCAACCAAGTTGCTAAAGAGCAAAGTAAAGGTTTGAGCATCTTCAGACAAAACTGGAACTACTGAGCCGGAAGGACAACCCGATCCGTTATAGACAACATCACTAATATGGACTTGAGATGGATCAGGCCCAGTACTTGGATTTGGATTGACAATGATTTGAGAGAATGCAGATGAAGCAAGAGCTAATGCGGCAAATGATTTCATTTTGTATGCAGGCCAGATGAAACTATCAATTAAATAACTTGGTCATTGTACTAGCCCCACGCCAATACCGAACCATCCCGCAGGAATCCCAATTAAGAAGTGCAGGGTTAGTGAAATCCTGTATGCCACCGGCAGGTTATCGAGCCAACCAACATCACTATGAATCAATAGCCGTAACAGCAATCTACAAATCCTTGATGTCAGTTCATTCCGGCTCCCACTTTTCCGTCATTACCAATGCTCTGCATGTTCTATGATTGCGTGGTGCGATATATTTGTTTAATTAAACCGCGATTTCGTCATATTTCCCAGCCAGCTAAAAGCAGGTGTTTTCGCAGTTTGGTGGCACCAAGCCAAGACCCCGACAGTCATTTAACAGCCTGGGACTTTTTTCATGGGTGCGCAGAAGTCGATGCGTACTTTTTCACACCATCTTTCAGTCATGCGGAGTAATTTTTAATCAGATCGGCAGTTGGTCAAAATTTCAATTACATCAAACTTTTTCCAAAGCAAACCAGGTCAGCAGAGAGCATTGGTAAACTCATTGAGACTGAATAGGCAAAAAATTAAGCAATTGCCGGAATAATTGAAATAGAGCGCTATTACGAGATTGCTAGAGAGTTTAATTTGATCGCAAAGTTGGTTGAGTCTTTCTAAAGCTCTATCTGGCTAATACAGCTGATTAGAGCTTCCACTCAATCATAATTTAGCTTCTTATGAGCGGATATTAGTCACATTCTGGAATGAAAACCTTCAAGTGGATAATACTACTTTTCATCCAAAATAGTAGTCAATGAAAACTACAAATTTTCCAAAACTCTCACATGTGAACATCTTGGTATGAATAGCTGCATTCAACAAGTTTACCAATTTCAATCCATCCAAGTTTACCCAATCATCGCATTGAAATGCAAAGGCTGGGCTTTCTTCATGTGTTTCTGTATTTGGCGGTGGCACTCTTCAGGATCCTTTGATCGGGACTTTCTTTTTGGGATCAATAATGAGACCCCGCAATTCTCGCTGCACACCATCAGAGAGACCTGGATATAAAATGAGAGCAAATGGGCAAACAACATCATCAAAATGGCTCTTCTTTTACTCACTATTTCATCAGTATTCGCTCAAGCACCTACGTTTGCAAACATTCAAGGTATCACCTACGCCGGCACTGGTTGCAGCGTTGGAAGTTTACACCCATACATTACTCCAGACAGATCTGCATTCCACATTGAATTCCACGATTTGAAAGCTGTGGATGGAAACGGACAGGATACTACTGCAAACAGAAAGAACTGCCAATTGTCAGTCCAACTAAATTATCAACAAGGTTACCAATTCAGACTAGCTGCAGTGCAATACACTGGTCATTTATCTGTTCCAACTGGACAAACAGCTATTGAAAGATCAAGCTACTACTTCCAAGGCAAAACTGACACTGCTGCTTTCGAATCAGACTGGAATGGCCCAGCTTACTACGACTACACTGTCACTGATGTTGTTTCTTCCAACCCAAATGTATGGAGTGATTGTTCAAACACTGCTAATTTGGAAATCAATGCCGAAGTTCGTGCTAGCTCCAATGGGCCATACACTTCCATCTCTGTTAACTCTGCTACTGGGTTTGCTTTACAAGCTTACCAATTCGAGTGGAGACAATGTTAAATAAACTCATTTTTAGACTTTAGATTTGTCTTTATCGTCTTGTGGTGGTAGTCATATAGTGAATGGCCTCACTGGAACTTGGACTTGACACTGGATTTAAGAAAAAGGACAGGCTGATGTTAATGGTCCTAAATGTTTGTTTACGGGTATCAGAGATTGTCATTCAGCTTCATCAGAAGATCAAGCTTAGGAATCGCCGATATTGTGAGAGGTTGCAACTATTTCCGTTTGTTTCCTAACCCGTCAAAGAATAAGTGGCATCTGTTTAAAGTAGGAAAATATAATTTAGGATTACAACAGCACTTTGGAAGAGAGTAACAAAGTAATGGCGTTGACCAAATGCTGAAGAGTTTTTCTTTCAAGAATATGGCTCTTTGTATTTCTGGTGTGGTAATTACCAAACTTTGCAAATGTCAATTGATATAAAAAAGCTATTCCACAGTCCAAAAGATGAATTAATCAATGTAGTAAAAGCAGCAAGTGCTAGGAATGCATTAGTTGGGTTTCCCTCAATCTGTATCGTAAAAGTTTCTTTCTGCTCGGTATTTCTCTCTATGCTTGAATGTGGCGTTTTCCGTGTGAAAGGCGAATACAGCAGAACATAAACAGCACCGTCCAATTGATAAAAGATCTCGGATATTAACATAATCCAAATATTCCACGCAAGCTTGAATAGTATTAAATATTGTATGCAGTAAATAGTAACAACGTCAACCCAAAGGTCCCGAGCCATCTCGGTAGATTAATGAAGGAAAATTAAAGGTTTCAGTTTCCATGTTTTTCAATTTGTTGTTTATAGAGTTGATTACTGCTGTCAATGCGGTTGCTTTCCAAATGAATGGCCAGTGTTTAACCGCGGACCAAAGTTGGGGAAGCAATCCCAACTTACAATCTTGTGGTGGCTCTAATCAAGATTGGACTATTGTATACAACAATGGCGACAATTCATTTCAATGGTATCTTGGTTCATCAGTAAATAATAATTCATGTAGAAATGTGTCGATATCGGAGCTGCTATTCAGAGTTCTTCAAACACTGTCTATTTGCAGAATTGTCCCTGGAACGGGAATGACAACTTGAATTTTATCGCTAGGCAATTTGGAAATGACATGATTATATCAATTGCCAAATCGCCTAGTCTGTGCTTGTCTTACAACTCTGGAAAAAACAACTATGGTGCAGCAGGTTGTGATAGCAACAGCCCGCTACAGCGATTCGCATACAATGGAATTCGTGCAATGTAAGATTTATTTAATTGTAGACCAGACCCAAATCCTCCTGCTCCAAAGTAAGTAAAAACACAACACACTTGTTTAGAACGGATTAACTATAGGCCACAACCAACTCCTCCACCACAATCAAACAACCCGCCTCCACCGTAAGTATCATACAGTCTTGCAAATTAGATTGGTTTGCAAGCATTTAATCGGCAGATTTAACAATAGACCAACAAATCAAGGAAATGGTGGTAGCTCGTCATCCAATGGAAACGGAGGTAGTAATCAGCAAAGTGGTGGTTCAAGCAACAATGGTCAATCTGGAGGAAGCAATGGCGGTAATAAACCAAACACTGCTAATACACCTTCTAAAACAAACAGTCCTCCAGCACCATCTTCAGAGTCTCATCCAGCCTCTCAAACTCCTTTTCCATCAGGTATTGCTGGCAACGGGCCTACAGTAAATGGTGTCACTTTAAATGGCGATAGTAACGATTCAAATTCAAATAGTGGAACTGGACAGTCTTCTACCTCTTCTTCAAGCGGCAGTCAATCATCTTCCACCAACAGCCATTTGGGATTGCTTATTGGAGGTGCAGTATTTGCAGTGGTTATTATTGCAGGATTAGGATTCATCTACACCCTCAGGGCAAAGAGAAACAAAGAAAGCCATGCTCCTTCCAGTCCTTCAAACAAATACGACATGTACGCAAATGTGCAAACGCCTATTGTATCTGACGCAAGCCCCAGCATGGACAACACGTCAATATCCAACCGCTCTCCCGTTGTTAGTCTAACTAGTACCTCTCCGACAACTTCGCCGAGTATGCCAGACACAGCGTTTAATAGAGCTGTTCCTTATGAAGCATTAACAAGCACATCAGCTTATGCAGATCAGTCACACAAGAGTAGTATTGCCAGTAATTACTCTCCTGCAACAACCCCTACCGCTACTCTCGGCCAATCAATGGGAGTCTTATCTCCATACCAACCACCAATATTATTGAATAATGGTATTGCTTCTCCTCTGGCACCTCAAAACCAACTTCAATCCCCAGTACTGACTTCCCCTTATTTAGCAAAAACACCAAATTCTTTGCATATCAAGTCCCCATTTATTCCCGCTGAGCGCTTGGGTAAACACTCTGACCAGCCTCCTCTACTCCTAGAATAAACTTTCAGTTTTTTTTGTTTAAAAATGAAATCAACCAAAGCGCTGTTTTCAAAACTTTCGTCCATTTATCACCTATCTGATAAAGTCAAGCATGCGCTACAAACGAAGCGACCAGTAGTTGCGCTAGAATCTACAATCATAACGCATGGAATGCCGTACCCATTCAACCTCAAAACCGCAATTGAAATTGAAGAGATTGTCGAATCGCAAGGTTGTGTCCCAGCTACGATTGCATTGATGGATGGAAAGATAAAGATTGGGATGGAGCGATCAGAATTGGAATTATTAGCAAAAACTGGGCTGGATGCAATAAAAACTTCAAGGAGAGATATGGCTCTAGTGACATCTAAAAAGTTGCTTGGGGCTACTACTGTTTCTGGGACAATGATTGCAGCACACAAAGCGGGAATTGATGTTTTTGTCACTGGTGGAATTGGAGGTATTTTTTTGTAACACAGGCGTTCATAGAGGAGCTGAATCATCGTTAGATATATCCGCTGATTTGACAGAATTGGGGAAAACTCCAATGGCAGTTGTCTGTGCTGGTGTTAAATCCATTCTTGATATTCCCAAAACTCTAGAATATCTAGAAACGCAGGGAGTAAGCACAATCACTTATGGCCCTACCAAAGACTTTCCTGCCTTTTATCTACCTAAATCTGGGTATAAAAGCCAAGCAAACTTGGAAACTGTGGGCGAATGCGCTGATATGATCTTGGCAAACAAAGAAATGGGACTCAATAGCGGTAGTTTAATCTTTATGCAGGTATTGTTGTCGCTGTCCCAATTCCAGAAACATTTGTAGACGAAGATGAATTGAAGATTGGCATTGAGAGTGCAGTAAAAGAAGCAGAAGAAAAAGGAATTATTGGAAAGGATGTCACTCCATTTTTACTAGAAAAAGTATCTAAAATTACAGATGGGAAATCGTTAGAAGCAAGTACTTTGGATTCTAATGTAGATATTGCTCTTGTCAAACATAATGCGTTAATTGGAAGTAGAATTGCATATGAATTGGCCAAAAAATCCCATCCAAAAGCAGTAGTTGGCAATCAAACAAAATCAAGACCAGTTATTATTGGCGGAACTGTGTTGGATATCACTTTTAAAACAGCTGCAGAAAAGGAAGCAATGATTTCAACTTCTACCCCGGGAGAAAAGAGTGAGTCGATGGGTGGAGTTGGTCGTAATGTCGCTGAAGCTTGTTTTAGAGTCGGTGGAAATCCACTTTACATTAGTGCTGTCGGTACTGACTCTTGTGGATCATCAATTCTTGAATCTTTATCATCAATTGGCTTTGTAATCAATATTAACATAGGATACAAGTGGAATTAGAGTAATTAATACTCCAACAGCAATTTACAATGCCTTATTGGACAAGAATGGAGAGCTTGTAGCTGCAGTTGCTGATATGCGTATTCATGACCAAATCATCCCGACAAAATACACAGAGCTAGATGAAACTCTACAGTCAGAAATAATGGAATCAAGCCCAAAGATTATTGCAGTAGACGGAAACCTTTCTCCAAAACTACTATCTCAAATTTCACAATTCGCTAAAGAAAACAATATTCAACTATTGTTTGAGCCAACCAGTGTCCAAAAATGTGAAAAAGTACTAGACATTGAAGCTGATATAATCACTCCTGATCTATATGAGGCTCGTCATTTAGCTAAATTAATCAACCCTACAGCATTTACAAAAATCGAAACGAAAAGAGAAGCAAATCAATTAATTGATATTCTATCCACTAGATTCACAAACATTGTTTTAAAGATGGGTAAACATGGTGCATTGGTGTACACAAACCAAAAAACAACTTTAATTCCACAGGGTGTAGTTGATGTTGTTAGTGTAACAGGTGCTGGTGATTCAATGGTTGGTGCTATTGTCTGTGGTATCAACCAGGGCAAAGATTTAGTTGAGAGCACCAGAGGTGGAATGAAAGCTGCTCTGTTGTCTGTTCAAAGCATGCAAGCAGTAAACCCATCCCTAGATTCTGCTATTTGGAAATAAAAGAGTTGACCTTTTATAAAATTCTTGTATCCACAAATAGTTATCTGATGTAATCATAGACTCTAAATTGACAACTAAACGTGTAACAATTCAGTTCTTTAACTTCTAAACATTTATTGATACGTTAGAGTAATAAAAATAAAAAGAAAAGCAAAAGTAATAGGTTCAAGAGTATAGGCAGAGCTTTGAGTAGTAAACGGAACTGTATCTTCCGACCTTGTAATTTGTGGTATTAAGCCTACCACTATGGATGTAGGATTACCAGAAGAAGGAGTATTTACACTTGGGGTTTGGACATTTACATTCTGGTTATTTGGTGGTTGGTTATTTACTGGTGGGTTGCTTTGTGGATTGTTTGGTACGGGGGTTACTGTTGGAATATTGGTTTGTGGGGTTGAAGGAAGGATGATGTTTGGAGGATTGGATGGGTTATTTTGTGGACGATTGTTTGGCGGACTAGAAGGATTGTTTGGTGGGTTAGAAGGGCTGTTTGGTGGGTTCGAAGGGCTATTTGGTGGGTTCGAAGGATTGTTTGGTGGGTTAGATGGTGGTGCATTTGATGGTAGATTGCTAGGCAGGTTGGTTGGGTTCGCAGGGGGTGATCGAGATGGTGTGATTGGATTATTTGACGGGTTTTGATTGCCATTGATAGGTGGTAAATTGCTAGGAGGGTTGCTTGGGGGATTGGACGGGGTGTCAGTGCTTTTTGGATTACTTGGTGGGTTAGAAATTGGAGTGGTTGATGGTCCAGATCCAGGTATTGAATTCCCACTTCCATCTCCACCAACAGCCACTTTTTGACTTAAACAAACCGTTTTAATGTGCGAGATATAATCTTGTGGACATACATCCTGTCCTTTGGAAATAAACTCCTGCACAGCGCCGAAACACGAACTTGAACACTGCTTAGCTAAGCAATCTCTGTACTGTACCTGCAACTTCAAGCAATCACTCGCGCTCACAATGATTGCAGATCCAGAATAAATCACTTCTGCTACGGCATAGTTGCACAACAAAAGTTTAATGATCATGAAAAATGAAAAAAAATTATCTGTGAATGTTAAATTAAAGGACCAAAATTTTAATATAAGGGAACAAATTTATTCTATCGGGTCTAAATTAAATAGTTGTATTGCTGTATACAAGAGTAAGCGTATTCTAAAGCGCTCTCGTCGAACTGCTTCTGGATCGATTCCAGTATGCGATTGGCAGTTTGAAGCTGATTGGTTGCTGCTTTCTGTCCGTCCAATTTACAGAAATGCGAATTGAGGGCTGCCATAGTACGCACAATCAATTTGATATTTGCTGGCTTGGATTTTTGTACAATCAAATCAATGATATTGATATTGATCAAGAGGATATCTATTTCTTGGTGTCTATACGGATAGTGTTCAAGGCTGAACAACAGCTTTCTGAATTCCAGATTGTACTTGAAGTATTCGCCTTTCTGGGTAGACACTTTACTTCCCATTCTATTCGTGCTTGATTCAAATCGGTCAGGTTTAAATAGTCTCCATTTGACATTTTTGGAACGTGGCAACATCCGAGCTTTTTGATCCTACTTAAAGAAAAAGGCACTGCCTTTGAAGCAACTAAACAGAAAAGAAATTTCAAAAGAGAGATCTATGTGAATCAAAGCGGGTTGAATAGTTTTACTGTGCTGTAGCAATTCAAGAGTATATTCATGTTTGTTATTCCCAGTTTGGTAAAGGACAACATTCCACGTGAGGCTTATGAGCAATCAATCCTTCAAGGCGTTCCAGATCGGGAACGAAAAGGAAATTGGCAAATATGGATATGATTATGCGCTCATTCGTTCCATTCACAATACAGCAATACTTTTCTTTGAAACAGACGATTTGAAATGCCTGCCACTTAAAGAGATTCGTTATGAAAAAAAGAGATTTATTAGGTGAACAAGTTCATTGCCAGCTTTGTTGAAAGACTTTCAGACATCAAATCAACTCCGCTCAAGAAATTGATTGGAAATTCAACTAAATGTCCTTTGACATTGGCGATTTCTCTCTCAACAGTTTGTAAATCTACGCTAGAATGAACGTGACCATAGTTTTCAGGGGTCTTGTCAAAAAAGGCATTGTATTCATCCCAAGTAGTTAGAGTGTCGTCTGGAACAGTGTGGAAGACTTTTCTGTAAAACAAAGTATTGGTTTTTGCAGTTTCAGTCCATTTGGACTTGAACGCATGGGATAATGGATCAACAACAGCTAAATCATTGTGGTCTCCAAAGTGATATTCATTTTCAACATTTGGCAATTGCATATTGGCAACTACAAGTCGGGTATTCTTTTCATTCCTGAATAATCCTAAATGTTCTTGGAAAATATGTCTTCTCAATGTAGTCGCGAATTTAGATACTTTATACTACATTAGAAAACAGTTACATGTTGGCCATTCATGGTAGAGTTGATCATGTTACTGTCTTGAATTAACATTGCAATTTCACTGTCTCTGTTTCCACATTGAGATCGGTCATTCAAATTAGCACTACCAATGATAACAGAACGGTCATCAACAATCATAAGTTTGGTATGAATGTACAATAGTTCGGTGACATGTGAGCGTAATGGATCAGTGCATGATTGAATTTTACCATGAGTTCTGAGAGAGTAAAAGTTGATGTATTGTCTTGGATCAATATTTTCTTTGCGCAACAAGTCATAGATGCTCTTTCCACCTCTGCAGATACTATCATACTGCCAAGCCATGATTAACCTAGCACTTTCAGCATCCTTGGTGGATAATTCAGCTGGGAAAGCTGGAATCAAAGGCATTGCAACGATAACTTGGAACGGCTTGTTTTCCTTGTGCGCTCTAATGATACGTTCAACCAACGCTTTTCCAACCAAGTTTTTGATTTTGTATTCTGGATCATCTACATTGCAAGTGATAAAGAATTGGTTTTCAATGTAAATGAAATGTTCAGAATTCTGGATTTGTTCAATATAAGCATTCTGAATAGAATGCTCGGTTGGAATGCCGTGAGACCATTCAGCACTGCTACGAAGTACCTGGCAATGCATTTTGAAATGGGGAAAGTTTCCAAATTCTAATTTAGGCAGCGTTAATAGTTTGTGGTCTTCTTCATGCTGGTATTTTACATCTCTGATAAAGTTCCATCTTTCAGTAAAGTGAGCAACAATGTCGGCAACTGGCTCACCAATCTAATTTAGTAATAATTACAATTCCAATAGAAATATCATGCCATGGCATGCGAGTAAGAGTGTTTCTGTCAATCAGTGTCTTTTGAAAGTCTTGAACGTTTTCAAAATCTTTGATGCGTGGGTTAGAGTAATCTTGTCCATAAAAGTATGGAACTGGAATTGCGTCAGCCAGATCATGATTGGCAGTATCCCATCTTCCATAGCACAAATCTAAACCACCAATGAATGCCATATGACGATCAACGATACAAATCTTTTCATGGTGTGCCCAGAATTCAGTAGATTCAAGAACATGCGCATGATCAGGATGACGCTCAACAACAATGTTTGTAGGATGAAGGGCTTCCAAAGACTTTTTAGTGTGCTCCGAGTTGAGTGTCAATGCTTCAGGAACTTCTTCATAAACAACTACAAAGATTTTAACGCCTTCGTCTGCTTTGCGTTGCAAAATCCTATCCAAACGATAATCTTCATTTTCAGCTGGAGGGCGGCGCAAATAAAGCTCAGGAGATAGCCACCAATCTTCAATATAAATTTCGCTCTTGGCTGATAATAGCGCTTCGGAAATGGCGTACAAGTAATCCTTTCCATCTACGTACCACTTTACATTTCCCTGAGTTCTTTGAGGAGCGAATGATCCATGCGGGTTCTTCTTTGCAATTTCCTCATGGATTTTGTCTTTTCTTCCTTCTTCACCAACCCCAAGAGTATTTTGGACTCTAAAGCTCAATTCATCCAGTTTTTCTTGGTTAATAAAAGTTACCTTTGGATTCATGTAATGCCTGTCCTACTTTATCAGCCAAGGATGAAAAGAAACTCATATTTGCGATATTGGTAAAAGTGCCGCCTATTTATACTTGCGGCGCCATGGTAGCACAAACTAAACGTTGTCTTTGGTGCCCATTCCTTCCTTATGCAACAAAGAAATAAACGGCGATTGATTCGTGGACAGCTTTTATACATTCAACCGAAAGGGTTCTTGAATCCTCCTTTTCAGTTGAACGTATCTTCAAGTCACGATTTATAAAGTTATTTCAATCATATCTGGTGGATTTCAAGGTGGTGTGAGAAATAATTGTTCAAGCCAACACTTTAAGTAAAGGTCTTTGAGATCCTTGAACAAGTTACTTTGTCCTGTTTGGTTGGCTCATTCATATCTCAACAGCCGGTTTAGAAAGCATTCATTTATAGCAAGCGATTGAAAGCCAAACCCATTTCAAGCAGTTGGTTAAAACGGATGTATCACGTTTGAAAGTGTCTATTCAAACTCTGGCCGTTGCAAGTACTCGGAGTTAGAAATGGAGCCGCCTAATGAGTAGAGTCCACAACGTTCCAAGGTTAAACGTAAGAATAAAAGTCAGCCAGTAAATTGATTTTTTGCAAGGAATATTCCAAGTATATTGTACATTAAGAATTGCGAATGGTTGAATCTACTCTAGTCTTTTAACTTCAACCAGTGATCTAGAATACCAGTCATAAATGGGAATGCAGAAGGCACGTAAAACTTGTCAAGCAGATCAATTGTCCTAAAACACGCGAGAAAACGCGTTTATAATGTCCAAAACTGAAATGAACCAAATCCCGCATAAACATTAAGTTGAATGCCAAGTCCGGAAATGCTCTTCATCCGACGGGAATGGCGGGGAACTTTTGGTGGAAAAATGGGTGGCAAAATATTTTTCCATTCGATATAAAACGTCTCTGCAACAAAAATTAAAATTCAAGGGAAATGGAAAAAAAAGACTATGTGTGTCCAGAGAGCTCAGCACCGTTCTGGAGTAAATGGACATACATTTGGATGGATAAATTAATGGCAAAAGGAAAAAGGAAGCCTTTAGAAAAAGAAGATTTATGGGAAATGGATCCAGACAGAAAGTCCAAGCTTTTGACAGATAAACTTGAGGCCCAGTGGGAGATTGAACGCCAAAAACCAAATCCAAGTTTATTGAAAGCTACGGTGGATTTGATGTTTTGGCAAGTATTTCCAGTTGGTTTCCTTAGATTTATTTCTGACATGGGGACAAACTTGTCTCCAATATTCGTTAAATACCTTGTTAATTTTATGACTACCAGTCAGCAAGCGTTGAAAAGCAATGAAACACCGCCGTCATTCTACTATGGGCTGTCATACGCTTTGGCGCTTTTCTGCATCCAAGTTTACATTACAGTCGTTCAAAACAAATTCTTTCAAGTTTCACAAACTCAAGGAATGCTAACAAGATCTGCTTTTACTGGACTCATCTTTAGAAAATCTGCAAAGCTATCTTCAAGCGCTAGACAAAACTTCAACTCTGGAAAAGTTACAAATTTGGTTTCCACTGATTGCAATCGTATCGAAATGTTTACTGGTATGTGTCACGTGTTGTGGACTTCTCCTGTTCAAATGGTGATAATTATTGGAATTTTAGTTTCAATGATTGGTCCTGCTGCTTTCGCTGGTGTTGCATTGCTAGCCGTTTTGGGTCCTATCCAAAGACAAATGATGATGAAAATCCAAGGAATCAGAAAAAAAGTCGCTCCTGTTACTGATTCAAGAGTTAAACTAACCCAGGAAATCATTTCTGGTATTCGTGTAATCAAATTCTTTACTTGGGAAGATCCATTCTCCAAAGTCATTGAAGATACAAGAAATAGCGAAGTCAAGCTTGTCCGCTTGAGAAGGTAATTTGATTCTTATTCTAGTTTCACTCAAGCTCTTATTATGGCATTGGCATTCTCTGTCCCTGTATTTGCAGCAGCTATCTCCCTTATCATTTACGGTGCTACAAATACACTCAATCCTGCCAATATCTTTGCCGCTCTTGCACTATTCAACCAGCTTCGATTTCCAATGATCTTTATTCCAATGTCAATCGTCCAATTTGTAGACTTTAAAGTTGCAATCACTCGTATTCAAGAATTACTTTTGGCTTCTGAACTAGATCCCCAAGAAAAGCCTGATCCGTCAATGACCGAAGCTGTCAAAGTAACAGATGGAAACTTTTACTGGGATGAAAATGTAACAGAGACTGAAGAGCCAACTCTTAAAGATGTCAATCTGACAATTCCGAAAGGTGCACTAGTTGCGGTAGTTGGAACAGTGGGATCAGGAAAATCTACTTTACTGAGCAGTTTAATCGGTGAAACCAAAAAGACAAAAGGAAAAGTGTCATTCTCAGGGTCAGTTGGTTATGCAGCTCAACAAGCCTGGATTCAAAACGACACTGTGCAAGGAAATATTCTTTTCGGGTTGCCTTATGATCAAGAGAAATACCTTCGAGTCATTAGAGATTGTTCATTGGAAAAAGATTTCACTGTTTTGCCTGACGGCGACTTGACTGAAATTGGCGAAAGAGGAATCAACTTGTCTGGTGGTCAAAAACAAAGAGTTAATTTGGCACGGTTGCTGTATTACAGTCCAGATATCATTCTTATGGATGATCCCCTCTCTGCTGTTGATGCCCACGTTGGAAGATACCTGTTTGAAACCTGTATCTCAAAAGCTATGGAAGGAAAAACCAGGATCTTGGTTACCCATCAACTTCACTTCCTACCACAAACTGACTATATAGTAGTAATGAACAATGGAAGAATTGCTGAACAGGGCACGTATGAACAATTAATGGAGGCAAAGGGAGAGTTCTGTACTTTAATGAACAGCTATGGCAGTGCTGAACATAAATCTGATTCAGATGATGATATTAGTGCTGCTTCAGACGACCAAGCCTTGGATCGAATTGAAAAGAACATGGATAGTAAAGCAAAGAAGGAAAAGTTTGTACTGACTGAAGCCGAAGATCGTGCAATCGGTACAGTTAAATCTAGTATCTGGTTTGGATATTTCAAAGCCGCTGGAAGTTTTACATTTTTAGTAGCAACTATTTTCGGATTGATTATGTATGAAGCAGCTCAAATTGGAACAAACCTGTGGCTAGTCGAGTGGAGCAATAACTCCTTCCCAAATTTCTCTACCGGTGCCTACATTGGTGTATATCTTTCTTTAGGGTTTGCGCAAACACTGTTTTCGTACAACCTTGGAATGACGTTTGCATACTTTGGAACTCAAGCTGCAAAACTATTACACGAAAATGCGTTCAAACGAATCATAAAGTCACCGGTATCGTTTTACGATGCAACACCGCTTGGTAGAATTGTAAGATTTGTTTAACGATAGATTAACAGGTTTTCCAAAGATTTAGATGTTATTGACAACACATTGCCAGACTCCTTCAGAATGTTCTTTTCCACTGCTTCGGATACAATCGCTGTATTTTTGCTTATTGTTGTATCTACACCAATCTTTGCTGTGCCGCTAGTGATTATTCTCCCATTATACTGGATTATTCAGGGTTATTACCGCGCTGTTTCAAGAGAACTAAAGAGATTGGATTCACTGACTAGATCTCCGATGTATGCCCATATTGGTGAAACTCTTACTGGGCTTGGAACCATTCGAGCTTACAGAGAACAGGATAGATTTATCAAAGCAAATGAAGACTATGTTGATCACAACAATTCACCATTATTCCTACTCATTTGCACCGCTAGATGGCTCAGTTTAAGATTAGAAGTCCTTGGTGCCGTGCTGGTATTCTGTTGTGCCCTGTTTGGTCTTTTATCCAGAACTTCTCCATGGTTCTCTGCTGCATTATTTGGATTGACTCTTTCCTACTCTCTTCAAGTAACTGGAACACTATCCTGGTGCATTCGCCAACTAACTGATACTGAAATCGCTATGAATGCAGTTGAAAGAGTAACTTATTATGGAACTGACTTGCCACAAGAAAACGCACATATTACAGAAACACGTCCTGACAAGCAATGGCCAACCAAAGGTGAAATTTCATTTGAGAATATTGCAATGAAATACTCTCCAGAATTACCGTTGGTATTGAAAAACATTTCCTTCAAAGTGAATGATAATGAAAAGATTGGTATCGTTGGTCGTACTGGTTCCGGAAAATCTTCTATTATGCAAGTTTTGTTTAGAATGGTTGAGCCGGCTGATGGAAAGATTATTATCGATGGTATTGATACTTGGAAGATTGGGCTGAAGGACTTGCGTTCCAAGCTTGGAATTATCCCTCAAGACCCGGTATTGTTTTCTGGTCCGTTTAGAAGAAACTTGGATCCATTCTCTGAATATACTGATCAGCAAGTATGGACTGCTTTGGAACAAGCAAATATCAAGCAAAAAGTCGTTGAGTGCGGAGGTTTGGATGGATTTGTTCAAGAAGGAGGTGAAAACTTGTCTGTTGGTCAAAGACAGCTGCTGTGCTTGGCAAGAGCCTTGCTACGCACGCCCAAGATATTGATTATGGACGAAGCAACGGCGAATGTAGATTATGAAACAGACGCAATTATCCAGAAATGTATCAGAGAAAACCTTTCCAACTGTACTATCCTCACAATTGCTCATAGATTGGTAAGATCATTCTAATGTAGAATACTATCATGGATTACGATAGAGTGCTGGTTCTAGATGCGGGTGAAATATGCGAGTTTGATACGCCATATAATTTGATGACAAAGACCAATGGTATGTTTAGGAGTATGGCTGAAGAGACTGGTGAACAGAGCATGGCTGGATTCAGGAAGCTCTTGGGTATTGCAGGGTAGAACAATAAATTATTCCATCATTGTTAAATTCTTTTGTATATTCGATTAAATTGTGTTTGTATCTGATACCCGACGGGTGAGTGGCACAAAAAACAATGGGTGGAAAAATAGTATAAAAGGTTTGAGAATTTTTCGGCTGTACAAATGCATTTGGTAGTCTTGCACCACGGACTGTGGGGAAACATTAGCCATGTAGAATCAGTGATTCCGCATTTAAAGGAACAGCATCCCGACTTGCTCTTTCTCAATATCGACACTAATCAAGGAAATCTCACATATGATGGAATGGACGTCTGCGGCGATCGAGTAGTACAAGATATTCATAAATTCATGGAAACCAATCCTGTTGAAAAGATTTCATTCATTGGATATTCATTGGGCGGATTAATTTTGCGATATGCAGTTGGAAGGCTTTACAATGAAGGATTCTTTAAAATAGTTACGCCAATGAATTTTGTTACACTTGCCAGTCCAAATCTAGGGACAAGCAGAAAGCAGAGCGTATTAAACAGCATTTTCAATTCTATTCAAACCAATGTACTAGTACGCGTTGGCTACCAATTCAATCTCCAAGACAATTATATTGACGGGAAACCGCTGCTTGTGATAATGTCGGACCCAGAGTACGATTTCTACAAAGGCTTGGCGCTATTCAAGAGGCGGTCGTGTTTTGCAAATATACTTGGGGATCGATCTGTTAGGTACTAGATTGCTAATGTAGATATTGTACCGCATCAATTACTAGTACGAATCCATACAATCGATTTGAGCCAAGAATAATTGACCCAGAATATCCTCAAATAGTGTGCCCAGACGAAACTAAACCAAAACAACCAGTACCATGGACGGTCAGTGATATTGCACCAACTGCGCTGAAATTAGTTGCAGTTCCTGTGCTTCTTTCGATTTGGCTTCCAGTTGCCACGATTGGTCTTGGTTTCAATGCCACCAGAGCCAAAGTAAGGCAAAACTCTCTCGCTATTGAAAACAGCTGGGTCAGAGCTTCTAGAGAAGACATTGATGACATATCCAAAGAAAACCTTGATCAGTCTTCAAAAGAAAATCTGCAAGCTACCCATATAGAGGAGATCAACGATTCAGATTTAGAAGATCCAAACAAACTACTATCGACAGAAGCACCAGCAATTCAAGTAGAAGAATCTATCGATGAAGTTGATTTGAAACAAAAAACTGTGAGAGAGCTAATGATTCACAATCTCAATCAGCTAGAGTGGGAAAAAGTCGATATCTATAATGACAAGGCGTTTAATGCTCATGCGGCAATAGTGCTAAGAAAGCCATTCAACAGCGACGAATATCGTTATCCTTTAGTATATCTCGCTAATAAAGTATTCCATCATTGAAGTGAATCAAGTTTCAAAGACATTCCGTAATCAAGCGCTCAATTTACCAATGTTTCTTGGTAATTCTGGTTCATTCCACCACAAGCTAAAGACAAACTGATCAAACAATCCATAGAGACAACAAAGAATACCAACCACTGACTGGAATGGAACAATCGGTGGAGATGATACCGCCAAAGAGAATTCTGTACCGGCAATATCTTCCAGAAATTTCTGCTCGTATGGCACTACCAAAAGTTGGACATCATGTTACCGCAGCCACCAGTGGCAGTCAAATGATGAAAGGATGAGATCAGAAAGTCTAAATCAATCATTCGGAATATATCGGTGCGAATAAAATTTAGTTACCCCTGCATTGTTTCACGGTACAGGCTGGAGAACCACTTGGAAATTTCTTGCCATTCAAAATGCACAAAAGTAAATCGTTACTTTCAACGTCGCTAAAAATACATACAGACCAAATAACAAATGACGATTTCGGACGTAAGCCAATTGCTAATAAACCCTCCATATCAGCCCTCGGCACTTCGCTTAAGCAACCCGAACTAGAAAAAGTAGAGTTGAAACAGGTCCACTCTACTCCAGAGTTTGCTATTGAAGACAGGCCGCAATTCAGAACCGGGTTTAGATTAAGCAGGCAGCCATCAGTGTCTACTTCGCCGTTTAATGCCCTTTCATGGTCACCGTCGCATGTCCAAATTAAACGAAAAGCCTCGTTTTCTACACAAACGCCTTCAACTCCCTCCTCTATCAACCCTTCTCCGGCTGCATCATTCATTTCTTCATTTAACAGGGCGAGCGTGTGTTCGCTCGATGATGATGATGACGAAGACTTTACAGTGGGAGATGATATTGGAGACTATAAACTGCTTCGCGCTATTGGAAAAGGTGCTTACTCGCAAGTATTTGAAGCAGAGATTATCAAGAAAGCTGATAGTCCGTCAACTGAAATTACGCCTCACAACAATAATTTCAGCTCGGAAACATTCGGAAAACCTCTTACTCAAGAGACACCTACTACTATTCAATCGCACAACGCTGATGAGAAAGTTGCAGTTAAAATTATACCAAAACCGGAGGATGCAGAGTTGGAGACTCAGTTCCAAGGAAGATTTACGCTTGGAGACCAAGAGGAAGAAGAGAAATGTACTTATTTGAAAAAAATAGATAGAGAAACTGCCCTGTGGTCCAGGTTATCTCACCCTCACATTTTGCAAATGACTGATATGATACAGCTAGACACGCACACAATTATAGTCAGTGAATTGGCCGATTGCACTCTTCTTGACTATATAAAGAAAAACGGAACTCCAGGATTGGAAAAGAGCTTGGCAAAAAAGTTTTTCAGGCAGCTCTGCTCTGCAATTGCATATCTGCACCTTCAAGTTGGTATTATTCACCATGATATTAAATTGGAAAATATCTTGCTATCAAAGGAAAACATCAAGCTTGCTGATTTTGGATTATCTGAAGAAATAATACCACTGCTCCCTGGTTTGGATCATCAAGTACTAGATTCTCAGGATCATCCTTCAGATTGCCAAGGTTTCTGCTGTTCAATGTACAATCCCAATTCTGATCAATTTCGGATATCTCTACCACGAAGAATCAACAAAGAGTACTCCATCAACACCGGGAGTCTCCATTACCTCGCACCTGAAGGCTTAAGACCACCTCCTGTAGATGCACTATCCCTTCCAAAGTTCCCTAAACCACACTGTGATATGTGGGCGCTTGGGTGCGTTCTATACGCATTACTAACAGGCACTCTGCCTTTCAATGATTCCTTTTTGCCTCGACTTCAAATGCAGATTCTCAACGCCAAATATAACCTTGATAAAATAGAAGGAAGAGATGAAAGAGAAGTCATTCAAGGGTTATTGGAAAAGAATGCCGATGAGAGATGGGATATACAACGTGTATTAAATTCAAGATATCTACAAGATTGAAATGTATAGAATAAATAGTCATATCAGTATAATGAGGATATATTATAAAGACTTCCATCCTTCGTTTCTAATATAAGCAAGCATATTCAGTATCCCACCCAGATTAAGCCCAATTTCACACAGGACATAAACCCAATCTTCATTGTAATCAACAGTAACTCCAACCAAATAAGGAACAGTTGGTAGCCACTGAAACATATAATTGAACACATAGCTAACCATCTTCATAGTAGTCTGATGATGTATCGACTTTGTAATCCTCCTTCCATCCTTTATAATCCCAATTTCCTGATCTGGTGAAACTGTCTTGCTAATCTCTAAATACACGAGCGTAAAGAACGTTATAGTTAAAGTTAGAGCAATGAATTGGAGGAAGCTGGTTACAATCGCTACTCGCTTATCTGTAGAGTATATATCTGCATAGCACCAGTACCTACTTGGCCCGAGAGAGCTAGCTGAAAACACCTACATTAATGTAAAGTACCACTGTTAAAAAGCTCATTATTCCAATGGCAGATAAAAGCTTGTAGTCGTAAAGCCCGTATTCGATAGTAATATTTCTACATACTGCCAGATAAGTGGTAAATGAAATTGCAAGTACAAGAATCATATTTGCACTTCCAAAGAATTGCACAATTCCAGCTGATAACTGACAAGTGGAATCCTGCCAAACTTGTCTAAAAATAACTGAATGCGATTGGTCTAAAATCAGTGATAGCGAAAGACAGAAATCAATGAAAGCGAGGTATAAGGGAAACTTTTTTGTCATTGGAAGCAAAGTGATGTCTGGTTGTTTTAATATTTTATGCATAATCCATCCTGTACAGTATAATTGGGATATTACTAGTGGGATTCCTATGCCAAAGACACCGCCGTACATTGACATTTCTAGGGACATTTTTTATTTTGCGAGACGGAAAATCTCTTGTATTTAAGTTTGGATGATCTTTAGTTACCGATCCATTTAGTTGGATTCCAAAAACGTAAATTATTGTTTCAAAACTAAAAAAATACACGGGGAAAGTGTATGCTCCGGTGCTCAAAGGAATTTTTCATTATACTACTTGCCGAGAGTATTAGTGGGCTGTGAATAAACTATGGGAATTATTTCTCTAATGTGGCCTTTCATGCCGGAATACAGGGGATTTGGCACATGAGCTGGAAATATAAAATCTTTTTTGCTAAATTGAAATTACTAGTAGCGCTAATAAGCATGATAGATGCACTTAATAGGAAACTAATAAAAATACTAGTAGGCTTATATATAGGCGATAGATGAATGCCTGTCAAAGATTAATGAAATCAGCGTGATTACCATGCACTGACAGCGGCCTTGTCGATTGTTGAAGCCACATGAAAGTTTTGTGGCGGCAGTCTGTGTTCAAAACTGATTGACAGTCCCAAGAAAAGCCTAAATAAATCCATTCAATAGACACATCAGTCCATTTCAACTAGAAAGGCGATTCCAAATTGCTCAGCTTTTACCGGATTTAATGACCAAATAGAAATAGGGCCAACAACACACAAAGAATCAACCCGCCTGCTTGATTCTAATACGATACAGAACCAAGTTCAAGTCTTGGTCTTGTATTCACTCGAGTTTGAATCCAAATTGGATCTAGAGAAAAATTGTTTTTTTCAATCAGATTCAAAATGAATAGGATGCAACGCATATTCACTCCCATACAAAGACAGAAGCCTTCGATACTGAGATTAACTTGTGCGCCAATTGCTTTCAAATCAATATACTCTGTCCGCACATTTGCCACAGAAAAGAAACCAATGGACTGGCAGACATTCTTTACCCTCCGCAAGTCCCGCAAAAGATACGAATTAGGAACCGGAATCGTCAGCGGTAATCAATGATAACAACAGGATTCCTTGGATTGAACATATCTTCATTTTACTTTTTATTTCTAGCTAAATTTGATCCTACAGAAATGATTTTCGGTATTGATCCATTGTTTGCATATGCAATTGAAATGATTCTCATTGGCGCACTTTCTTTTGTTGCTGGTAACTTGGTTGCCACTCCGTTATGGAGGGTACTGCGCTCATCACAAACCTTGAAGGAATTTGACGCAATGGAAACACAATTCTTGAAAAGATTGAAAAAGTACAGACCAAGTGATTATGCTAGTGTTGGCGCTGGAGATAATGTTGGATATTTGGATTACTTTGGGGAAAGAATTCAATCTGTCAAAGACTACAGAGTAAAATAGACTAATATAGATGTGGTTAAAGAAACAAAGAAATTTCAAAAAGACCGGAAAGCTTCCGCACAGATTGGGTGGTTAATAAAAGCATTTGGATAACGTGTAAAAGATTTTTTTATGGAGCATGAGTTGGATCTTCCATATTGGCGCGTTGGATTAGGATCGTTGAGTAATTAGAGAGATTGATACCTTAAAATGTCTTTAAAGAGAATGGGAGAAACCACTTTCGGCTGCAGGCAAATCAGATAGTGGAGGAAACTGACTACTTGTAGGCGTCCTAGTGGAAGTGTGGGAATTCTAGGAGGCTCTCGTGGTATCGACAACCCAACTGCTGCTATAACTCATGGTGCGTTGCAATGTGTTAAACAAAACAGACTCTTCCAGGAGTTCCTTCAAAGTACCCGCAACCAATTTAGCAAATGTATTCACAGTGAGAACCAGCACTTGTAACCTCTTCAATTTCGAGTGTCAAAATCTTTTTCTGGAATGTCGAATCTCATACAGCTTGGAATAGCGCTTGTAATTCTTTTTATCCTGCTACGAGTATTTTTCAAACCGCAAATAACTACAGACCAAATAGACCAAATACAGTCCTTATTCCCAAACGTTTCCCGACAGTCCATCATCAACGACTTGCAAATTACCGGAAATACACAGCAAACCATAGAAAATATACTAAGTGGGAGATTGGTACTTTAATACTAACTAGCCTATAATCCAAACACCCCAAGTTGTTCCTCAACCACAAAAAGTACAACCGAAAAAAGCAGATATTTCGAAATATCTGACGGATGAAGTTGTTGAAGCTCCAAAAGCAGAATGGACCGACAATGCAGAAAAGAGAGCAGAAATGTTATTGCAAAGGAAGAAATACATGCTGCAGCAAGCTCGTTTGAAAATGTAAATTGGCTTTAATGCTAGGAAAGCTAAATCAGAATAAAGGATTTTGTGAATTGTGGATTTCGTTTCTTTTTCGTAATAGGAAAGAGCCACCAGGATTAATTTGAAAGCAAGATTAACTGCGTTCAACCAGAGATATTGAAACTAACTACTTTATATCATCTAGTAAATGCGATCAATAAGCGGAACAGAGTGATTGGATAACCCACGTATTCAAAAATGGTATATTAATCTAGTGCTTCTCTTGAGCAATATTAAAATGCTTTCCAAAGAAGAGCTTGCCCTTTTGATTAATCAGTGACAATTCTTCATTTTTTTCATCCCTAACAAGCTGTTCAAATTTATCCAGTCCAGTCTCAGTCATTTCCTTGGTTTTGGTAATCGCTTTTTTTATAAATTTTGTAGATTTTGACAGGGTTGTTTCTCCTTTGATGGATTTTGATAGCGTTGTTTCTCCTTTGATAGAATCTAGGGAATCATTTGAATGTATAGATCGTTCACCAACACTTGAACGAGGCTCGTCTTTTTTAACAAACAGCTTTTCACGTACTAGGGCCCCAGTGTTGGCCAAAGCAGCTCTTAGTGCATCTGGATTAATGCAAATTACCCTTTCGAATTGCTTGAAGGAAATCCATCCAGGTCCAGGTCTTGTTTCTGTATTCTAAAGTTGGCAGATTAAAAGTAAACATGTGCAAGTCTTCAATATTCTTTTCCTTTGAGCCTTTGTAAGATAAACAATGTTGAACTCCAGGTACTTTGATGTGAATAAATGACTTGTTTTCATTAGCTCGAACCTGCATTTGTCTGATTTGAGTAGATACCGGAGTATCGCGGACTGAGAGCCGTCTTTCTTCTCTCTTTAATTCAATCGTTTTCCTGTCTTTTTGAGGGAATATATATTGCGCAAATAACTTGCCAAATTCATAAGTAACCTGGATCAACAACGGATGAATATTGATTTCAAAGTGATCGACAACTTGGATTCCAGCAACTGGTGCATTCTCTCTCCAATAAACTCTAATCATCTTGTGTTTTTCAAAATTAATATCTTTTTGCTGAGGATTGTACGGGGATATTACATGTCGATAGGCTGATGGAGTAAGATTTTCCAATTCCATATGATCGATTTCAAGTGTGTTGATGGATGACTGATCTTCATTATTGATCCACACAAATGATAGTTCGTTCATTGTCCATCTGCAAAGTGGCTGTGAATTATCCAAGTCTAAATTCCAGACATACTTGTCAATTTTAACTAATAACTGCCATGCAACATTCAAAGACTGTCGCTGTTTCTCAATAATCTGCAAATTCTTCAAAGCTTCCATTAAAATATACAAATCTTGGCGAAAGTCAGACAAATTCTGTCTTGTAAGTATAAATTCTGATTCAGAGAGTAATTTCCCATTCTTTCCGTACTTTAGAACAAATTCGGTATCATTGACTTTCTCTTGAAGAGCAAGCAACGCATATTGATAGTACTTTATATCATCTGCTTGCTCCAGCGCCAGTAATGTTTTCTTTAGTCTATCTGCCCTTTCACCTCTGGCAGGATCCATATAAACCAAAAGATTACGGAACAGATCGTAAAAGATCAAATACTGCCTCGAAGTCGAAGTCATCTCCAAGTTTGGAATAGTGAAGTGATATGTAATTGGCTCTTCCGCTACCAACTCGCTCTTGTGCCGTTGAATGTACAATGGATTTGGTTTATCAGTCTGGAACACCAAATGTGCTTTGTTGATAATTCTACCAAATTTAGGAGCAACAACCTTGTGGTCCAACAAAGATTCTATTGGTACCCACACTGGATAAGGCTCTATAGTATCTATACTAAACAAAGGCTTTTCTTTACGACTGGATTCTTGAACAAGTAGCTGGGTTTCTTCAAGCGACCATATATTCCTAAATTTGATAATGTTGTCTTGTCCTTCTTGATCAATATTCTTTAGCTTATCTAATAGCCGAAGAAATTTCACTTGCATACGATGGGCAGCCAAAACAACCGAGCTATTAGAATCATCTTGCAGAACTTCAAAGTTGATTTGCGGATTGATGAATCTGACTAGGACATCGTGATCGATTGGATGCGTCAAATCTACAGACGATTTGTTTGGTGGAAATAGGGACGTAGTAGAAGCCAGCTCTTCCTGAATTACTGGCGCCGTATCAGTTTCACAGTAGACAATGTTATTGCCCGTCTCCAAATCTCTCAACAGCATTTTCAGAACTTTTTCTGGATCAAAGCTATTATTGACTTTCAATATACTTTCCCGCCTAGTTTTCATAGTCTGTTCCTTGTTTAGCGTTTCAACCAGTTCAGCTGCAACTTGCGCGGCTGCATTTGACATACAATACTCTAACGCAGAGTTTTTGCTGTGCATTTCAACCAGCCTAAAAATGATGTTTCGAATAGGTACTAGGTTATTAAGTAATTACTGTTCCATAAAAGTCGAAGGTTATGTACGATATACTTGCTGTCGAAAGCCTGCGAAACATCAATTTCACTCTTATCAGTATATCCAAAGATTTTGAACTTGCATCTTTCCATGTTGTCCATAATGACCTTTTTTTTCGCAAGCAAAAGTGAGAGCATGTCTGTAAATTTGGCAGTGGATTCATTAGTATCATCAAAAAAGACTGCACCTCGACTTTCAGAAAGTCTCTTTTCCTGTTCGTGCTCCCATATCAATGAATTCAGTTCATTTAATCGCTGGTTGAAAAGCTGGTACTGAATTTCATATATAGTCTTTGTAGACTCTTTCTCGGTTTCATAAGTTTGTTTGCTGGTTTCTATTCCCATATAATCAACACGTGGAGCCCATATACACGTTGTCATTTCTAGTAAATCCAGGTTCTTGAATTGAGTGTCTTCGGTGAATATCCAGTTGAACAAATCATTCATTTTTTCAGTTGGGGTTTCATAATGATTAGGAATATACAGATCCGAGTCATCTGAACAGTACGATAACACTCTACCTTCAATTTCAATAAAAGAAAGAGAGCTGTGTTCTCTGATCCATTTGGTAACGTTCTTTCTGTCCAATGAAGTTCTTTCTAATTTTACATCATACTGTCTAAACTGGTAGTCTGTAATCATTTGATCAGCTTGCAAACGCAGCCCTACAAAATCATTGGAATCCTCACATTCGAGTATATAGCTGAGCATTAAAGGTTGAAAAATGGTTTTCAAATGGACAAAACTAATCACTCGCCCTAGCTTGGGTTTGTTGAGTAATAAATTGTCTCCATTAAACAAGTTTCCACGCTTGACTGGCAAGTTGGTAATCAATGACTGATAAACCTGGAAAATCTTTTCTATTCCATGCAAGGTTTCTGTATTCAAAAATAGACAGTTTTGACTGAATGGCAAATCACTATAAAACTTTCTCGGAGATTGGATTTCCAAGATCACTTTGATATTGCTACTCCTAAATCCTTCAAAAGAATCCTTGATTTTTCCGTTTTTGGTTTGAAGTTCTACTTGGTAGTGATTTTTAGTTGGTTCAACTATTTTCCCATTCAATATAGTAAGGTAATCGATAGTAAAGCCGATTCGCACACCACCAAACAGTTTGCCTAAACACACAGTGTTTTTCTTTGGAATATTGAGTTTAAACTCTCCGCATTCGAATATAATTTGCGTTTTTTCAGTTTCACCACCAAATGTAATGGTAACTGTTTTGGACATGCTCCACTCTATTCCTTCCACTCCGAAATGTTTCTTTGGATCAAAATATGGAGACATACTTCCTAGAATTCGCATATTAAAATCTCCGCTGTTAACCTTGATTGTATTTGATCCATGCAGTATCATGCGGATTTTATCCCACCAACCAACAGGCTCACTAGGATCTTCGCTAGGAAGCGTGAAATTATCAATTATAGTAATTAGATTTGCCACACATGGTTCAAAAGCCGCCCCTAAACAAACTTGAATCACCGAGGTATTCACTACAGTTTCAGATTGTGTGTATAGCTTTGTCGGATTCACATTGCGTTTGATTTTGATTACATCTCCATAATCCAAAGGTATATCCAGTATTTTCTCTGATTCTTTTGGTGATACTGGATCCGCAACGATCAGTAATCCATTCGTCTCCCAAAATGAAGTACTTTGTGGTAAATACAGTATAGGGTTGGAATAGTCTCGAAGTCGAACTTCACACCCACAAAACAGCACTTTAAGGTCAAGGGGCAAGAGATCAGAGTAAACCAATGTGCTTGGAGTGGTGATATCAATTTGATGGATTAGTTCTTCCAGATATCCTTTTACTTTTGCCAATGACACTTTGATTGTAAGACTATAGAAATTTGCTTCCATTAAAGGAGGTAGCTTTGTAGGATGAGAATTAATAACATCAATATATGATTTGGAATCATATTCTTGCAGCAAATCATAAGCTTTCTTTGTAGTCTTGTCAAATAATTCAAATGGAATGTAGTTTGTGTGCTCCTTGTACTTTAATCTAGTTTTCGCATACTTTATAAACTCTTTTTCTCTTTTGAGTCTGGAAATATTTTCATCAAAAGCGAGTTGGTAATTTCGGGATAGTTTTGATTCAAAGTAATCGTCTTCAAATAGTACCTGTAAAGAGCTGGTTTTCAAGAAAACGTTTGGACAGTTGGCCATATCGTACGTGCTGTTTCCTTTTTCAAACTTTGTCATTGAAGCATTTAAATGTGTAACGAGCAGCAGTTTTACAGTCTTGTGTAGGCTAATCATATTTTCTAGGACGTTAAACATTGGCCAGTTATGCGGAATAGTAATTCTGATAAAACTAGTGGAAAAATTTAATGTGATTGGTTTGCCTACATTAGCAACAAGAACCTTCGATAAAATCAATTTGGTTTTCAATCATATTTGCCAATTGAACCTTTTCATTTTTTTCAGCCGAGATATTTAATTCATCAAAGGTAATATTCCAATCTTTCTTGTTATTGGTCAATCTATTGTTTTTGAAACTAAACAGTAGAAAGACTTTGTCTGGTAGTTCAAGATTAAATATAAAGTGGGGTACTTTGATTTCAAATCTTTGGGGATTAGAGTCTTGTCCAGGTTTTACAAATTGCAATACAGATAACAGGCCGATATAGATCTTTGTGATTGATATATCTAAATGAATATCCTTTGTATGAACAATGAATGGAGCTCCTAAACAGTTTTGACTAACGCTTATACATGAAGTTTTGATAATATCGTAACTGTATTTTCCATGAATCGCCCGTAGTACTGGCGCATGTACTTCTAATTTAATTGTCGATTCAGGTAATAATACATATCCATTCAGCTTTTTAACTTGGCCCAATAGATTCATTTTTTCATCTTGCTTGTTCCTGGTTTCTACTTGAATATTATCAATATCGAAATTGATACTTCCATTCAACTGTATTGTTTTTTCCTTTTCAGAATCATCAGTAGAGAATTGAGGTTTGTAATCAGCGACTTCAGTGGCATCAAGCATTACTTTTGGGATTAGTATTGAATAATCGAATGATAAATCAGTCTTAACAATGGTAGATATTCGTAACATGTCCACAATTAGAACAGGCTTGTTGATTTCCATGCTGATTCCTCTACATTCTAGAATACCGTCCATGAATTTTGCAGGTCCAATTTGGGAAGCTCTTTTTGGAATAGAAATCGGTTTGATTGATAAACTGGTGTTTATAATATTCAACTTTAAATGTTCGTCATCAACAATTTCATCAGTTTCAAAATATACATCGGTGGTAACTAGTGGTACCAATAGTGTGAAATTGTTTAGCTCAAAGTCCAACTTCAGCTTAATCAAATCCAGCAGGTAAACAACGGGCAAATCCTCTTTTTCTTTCTTTTCCGACTGCTGCAGAATAAAGAATCCATTATTACATATTATTTTGCATTCAATCATTAATTCAAATGAAGAGTTGACAAAGTCTTTTTTCTGCATGATAGAAATACAGCTGGTGATTTTGAGGTTTTCAATACTAGCAATTTCTACATCTTTATCTACACTAGTGTTGCTTAGCTCTAATGATTGTTTTGACTGAGACATAAACAAATCACAATCAGTCATCAGCATCATATCATCTATAAATACTGCTGTTCTAATACTGTTGAAATAAAATTGAATATCCGCTTCCAACTGTACAAGAGATAACTGCAATAGAATTGTTTCAATTTTTGTAATCAACGATTCTTTAGGTTTATGTTTTTGTAAATCTTTTAATTGACTGGCGTAGAGATTGAAATCATTTAAAACAACCGTGATATCAAACTGCTTGAACTGAATATCCAAAGAATCAAATTCGCAAATATTGATTTTCCCTACTTGCACTTTGGAGGAACCGACTTGAATGTAACCAATTGTCTTTTTCTTCTGAATGGATTCTTTAATAGGCGAATGTAGCGTCGCTTGGGAAGATACAGATTCCTGTGACGTTATACTACTCAAACACTGAATAGTTTCTAGAATCAGCTAAAATTACCAACTCTGGTATCCAAGATAATTTCATCTACTTGTAAACAGTATTCGAAATCATCCACAAAATATACCAACAGATCATTGAGTTCTATCCTAAAAAATGAAAAAATAAACAAGGGAATTCGACACAGCTGGTTGATTTGATTAACGATCCGTTTCGTATCTTTAATCACGTCCTTTTCCGACTCTTCTTTTTCTATATACACTCTGGTTCCGTTCAAATGAAAGACAAATTTCTTGCCTGGATAGACAGTTAATTTCTTGATCTTGATTACTTGCTTTAGAGTAATGGTGATGTTGCACAGAGATAGGAAACCTACTGATTCTATCCGGATTATCTTTTGGAGGGAGAACAAGTACCACGAAAGCAGGATTACAAATAGAGTCAAGATCAGATTCCACATTTAAAAAAATAACCTTTTTGTTTGTTATTTTATATAATCCGAGCAAACATTATTATACTATTCACGGCGTCAATAAAGAGCAGTGAAAGTACAACTTGCAATAGCCTCTAGAACCATGATGCAGACACATATGGAATAGCAGACGATGTGCTCTATTCCCAATGTAGGAGGACAACTCACCAACCGTCTTACAAGACCAACAAATACTAAACCGAATCAAGTTAAGAATTTTATTATTGAACAAGATTGGACATTAAAATAGGACTGTTTTTGTACTTTACCAGATATGGGATGCCTTGGCAATGCAAGCCTTTGGTCATGATAGCTCCCTCCATATCTCTGATTTTACCATAAGCCCATCCATTTCCATAATCAACCCTGCCATTAATCAATATTACATTAGAGTGACTTTGTCATTTGGAAAGGTTTCTAGTTCCGTCTCATTCTGTGGTATGTAGCGCTGTGTGCAGATACATGTTATCAAGGGGCTGGAAACTTGAACTTTTTCTATTTTGGTTGCTTTGCCATAATACTGATGTAGCTCTTGTCTTGTTAGCTGAACATCAAAAACAAGCATTGGAAAGATTCCCTGTTTGCCGGTTTGCATGTTTAGTCCATAAGCCCATCTACATTAGCAGTATTTACCCTTCATGTACAATCTCTTTGATTTGGCACAGCTGACCTGCTTTAATAAGCAATTCATCTGGTCTACTCGGATGATAAGTAGTCTTGGCACTAAATACAGGTAGTAATGATGAAGGTCTTGGTGGGATCTTTTCTGTTAAAGTGTTTTGACTCGGAATAGTGGTTTGCGATTTTGAGGATGGTGTAGTAGGTTCATTAGGAATTTCAATTGGAGTGTGCGATGGAGGTGTTCTATTGGAAGTTGTTCTGGTCATGCTTGGAGAAGAAGGTCTGAAGTTTTCATTTTGTGGGGTTGGTGGTCTGTTTAAAAAGTCTTGCGGGGTGACTGGTCTAGTAATTGGCTGATAGGACTCGTTCTGTGGTGTTGCTGCTCTAGTAGGATAATCTACATTTTCGTCGTTTCTTTCTACATAATCTTCATTCTGCTCATTATAATCCTGGTACTGGTTTTCATTAATCATTGGTGATTCAATAGGTTGTAGATCAGGGTTTGGTAGGGGCGATGGCATAGAATGAGCCACAGCTAACGGACTTCCAGGAGTTTTGCGATAGTCATGGATTTTAGGACCGCGAATAACTCCCTTCTTTAACTCTAAAGAACGAAGAGTTTGTAAAGTAGGCGAATTAGGGGAATCGATATGTTGGTTTGAATCTTTTCCTCCAATGACGATTGGCGCGGATTGAATAAATGGCTTTTCTCTTTGTGGTGACATTGGTGATTCTAATTTTGGAGGGAGTTCTCTCCCAGTGATTATTGGGGCTGATTGAACAAAAGGGCTCAGCTCAGAGTAAATAGTTGAGGCATATGATTGACGTTTAATATCCATCGAATCAAAGTCATTTGGAGATTCGATTGGAGCTGGTTCAGGAGCATTCCTTGAATTTGTAACAATTTGCAAGTTTGGTTTGGAATCATTGATGTCACTGTACAAGCCATCGCCAAAGTCCCTAAAGTTGTTTCCGTCCTTACTAAGAAGGGAAGGAGGAATATCAGACCCATGCGAGAACACATCATTTTCAACCAAAGAAACCGAGGTAGGACGAGCATTTGAATTTTCGTATTGCTGTACGACATTTGGTTCGGGGATACCATAAACTTCGTTATATCGGGCTTCTTCGTCTTCAGGTTCTTCAATAAGCTCTTCTTGATCCAATTCTTCAATTCTGGCAGAAGGCATTTTTTCTTCATAAACTTCTACTGAATGAATATGGAATTCTTCTTCTCTTTCATATCTTTGGGCTTCGTAATCATCATAATGAGCGTTTGACTCATAACGATCGTTGTCATCATTTGGAGGATATTCCTCCTCATGGTTGTCATAATCCTTGTAGTCCGATGTTTCATAAGATACGTGTTGTTCATCTCTGGATTCAGGAGCTGGTTCAACTTCTTTTTCTTTGCTAGCAAGTGATTCATTATCAGCATCAATTGGATCAGCATACAATCCTAGAGGTGTGGATGGCCGTTCTAAACCTTCTCTTTCTTTTTTTGCATTCTCTTCATACTTGTCTGTGATACTTTCCAATCTGTTGTAGAGTTCAGCAAATGAATTCTTGGAAGTCGACCTTCCAAGTGAATTTGGATTGCTGTTGGATCGGTGCAGCTGCTGGATTTCCATTGAAACCTTTGGCTTCACAAATTCAGAATTGGAGCGCTTCAACTTCATCATGGAATCTTTGGCGCGAATTTCTGGATGCATATCAAGGGAAGAGTCGCTGTCGGATCCATGGTCTGCCGAACTGTAATCAACAGCTTTTCTACTAGTGTTTTTGAATGAAACTTTGGTTTTGACTTCGGGCATACTCTTTTCTTTCTTGAAAAATGATGCAAATGAAAATACACCGGATCTTTTGGAGCTCTTTGGTTTCAATATTGAAGAGATTGAGGTTAGAGAGCGGTTAGAGTGCGCAGTTCTAAATTCATCAATTGAGCTGCGAGGCGAATAAACATCTAGGGACTGTCTTTCATGGAAGGATCCTGCATCCGATATTTGAAGAGAGTCTCGTCTGACTGGCTCAGTGCTGTATTTATAACACAAAACCGCTGGTACCCTAATTTTTGCAATCAGATTTGTATTAGCCATCAAGGAAGTAGAAAAGTGTAGCTGGAATTCTACTTCGTGGGCCAAAGCCATGTTTTCTTGGGCATAATCAGGCTGCATTTCAGAGTCGAATGGGAACGAGATGCCCAACTCCTTGCTTGGCGACGAGTCTATTTCACAGTTTTCGGTTTCAATATGATATGTAACAGTTGGGCCAGACTGCTTTTCAGTAATTTTAGGCTCCGCATCTGTATTGCGAGTAACCTTTTCCACTAATTTGCAATCCACTCTTTTCAAATACACTTGTGGAGTGGCTTTATCCGCTGTAGCGAGCACCAATTTCCCAATCTCTACTTCTTCATCAATCCAAATATAATCAGTGGTAGATAGAGTGCAGTATATCTTGCCGCCGCTGGCTAATCCTGCTTTAGTTACCTGCTTGGCTTCTGAAGTTACGGCTAAACGGTTAATGTGTACTTCAGAAGCTTTGATAATCAATTCCTCTTTGGCAAGTCTGGCGCACACATGCACTATGTGGGTGATGCACTTTTCTGCATCAGCGAATTTGAGCGTTGGGGGAACGGAAGCTGGAAAGGTGACTTTGAACGGGAATTCGTGTCTAATATTAAATCAAAATACCTTCCGGGGAGAATCTTTTTCCCCTTTTCCCATAGGATAACGCCGTTTCTGCGTAATGGTCGTGCAAATAGAGGCTTAACGTCTGCTGTCTCAGGGTCTACATCTAACTGGTGTCCGGTGTAGCCCTCCCCAGTCAGCAGCACGACTGACAGCTTCTTGATTGTGATGGAAGTATTGCCTGTGTTTTTCACAACTACTTTGCCGGACATTACTGGAATTGGTTCCTTGAGGATATGGAGTACTGCACCAGATGGCGTCTTTTGTTGGTTGTATAACTCTAACTGTATATCCAGCTTTTCGCTAGGGTTCGTTTTCTGAATTCTGGAGAATAGCGAATCCATTATGAGGGGATTAATTTCTAATATGAAGTTCAAAAAGCTGGCCGCTCTGATTTTTCCAAAAGGCCCAGTCCAGTCCTAATTAGGACCAATTTGCATTATATGAAACACATCGCCCACCGAAATTGTTAAACCCATCCTTTTTGCTTTCGCCAGCCTTTCCATGTGTTTTAGCTTGGAATTCAATCAAAATTTTTCTATTCCATCGAGCGCTGATTTTGCACGAAAACAGAATTTGAAAAATGGCGAGGGCTAGCCCTAGTCAGTCATTTGGTAGTTGGAGATATTTAGACTGAACGAGCGGTGAAGTTTAGGCCGTAGATATAGGCGGAGGACTGCATTGGCATCCAAACGAAAAATATTTCAGCGTTAAATACTAATTTGAAATTGTGATAATTTATTAAATCAAAGATTAGGCCCAAATTCCAACTACGGCCATAGCTGCTGCTCCCAAATACATTGAGAAAAAGCACATTGTCTTGAAGCCTTTAGCGTATCGTTTGAACGACGGACTGTGATTGATTTCGTTACTAATCAATTCAGCATATGAATTGTAAAAAAGAATACCAGCAGATATAGAGTCTAAAATTCCCTGAGCCAAGATGACACTGTCATTGTTTTCATTGAACTGGTTGCGGATTGCAATACCAACCGCGATACCAATTGGAGTTGTCAACGGGTACATGATACCCAACAATACTTTTCCTCTAATATCAAACTCTGCATTTGAAACTAGAACTCCAAGAGCCATTCCTTCAAACATTTGATGAAAGCAAATAGCAGCCAGCAATGTGCTAAACCCTGAATCTGGAGTTACACCCAAAGTCAATCCAATAATCAGGGAGTGAACAAGAATGCCAGACTCCAAGATAACTGTTTGAAATTTCTTTGGAGCATGTTCAACTTTTTCTTTCACTGCAGAAGTGCCATCGACTAACACAAAAACCGTTTCACCAGCTGGTTGTACCACAGTTGCTGTTTCATTGTCCTTGTATTCATATTCATGTTGATGGGTATGCTGAGATGACGCTAGCTCAAGCAATTGAACCATGAATGAAGCCGCGACACCAAATAGCCCAACATAATTTGTGCCATACGATTGCCAACCAACGGATAAGCATGGGTTTGAAAACTGAGAGAAAGCGTCTGGAAGCAAGTGGATCCAAGCAGTCGACACAATTATGCCAATACCAAACATTTTCAGCAGTTGAAGCACATTTCCTATAATAGGAAGCTTAAACCCGTCAATATACATTGAGCTAAACATACCCAATCCAGATATTGCGAATACGATAAAGACACCGCCAATGTGAAAGTTGAGATCATAGTCATTACCATAGCCTGAAGTACAAGAGGTAGAATTTCCTTGAGATTCACCAGCAGCTTGAGCCGAAACAAAGGCAAAGAGGAGAGCAAGTAATAGTTTTCGAAACATTTAATGAGAATTTTGAATATCTGTTGCTATTTATACCTTCTCTCGAAATCAAAAATGAGGACCTTTCGAGTCATGAGGTGACGCCACACCAGCCACATCCTGAAAGGTACTCAAAATGGGCAAAACAAGCGCTAGATAACAGAAACAATGTATCATTTCTACAATTTATAGAGAACATATGCCAAAAATAGTTGCATAATAGCGCAGCGGATATTTTGTAAAACTCCAACTAATTTGAACCCATGAAATTGATGTGGGTTAAAAACTCCGTTGACTAGCTATGTTTAACACCAAGAAATAATGCATACAGGAAGAGAAAATATGATTTCAGACCAAAGATAAAAGGATCAGAAAAGAAATTGAATATTGCAGATAGTAACACTGGAGCCAGTTTTTCCGGCGAAATCAACCAGTATTTGATAGTATATCCTTTGCCCAATAAATCCCGCGCACTTTCAAAAAGAAAATTAAAAGCTTCTTGGTTGTATTCTATCGAAACGGATATCACGACTGCTGAACATGGATTCCTTTGAGTACCTATCCAGTCACAAAAGCCACTCGAATGGCGCCATTCATGAGCCACCTTTGCCTTTTCACCAGCCACAGGAGAACTATAGTCAACCATAAATGGACTGGCAAATTGATTAACAATTTTCATGGACTATCATCTATCTTGGTGCATAATTTGCAACAAGCAAGTACCAGCAGACTGTGTATACTGTTCAGTGGATTGCGTTCTGAACGACATGCAAGTGTGTAGATCAAAAGCTATAGCTTACGCTCAAACACACAATATCGACGTATGGTTGATGGAAGAAGAAAATATACCTGATGTTGCTATCAATTCAGATGAAGTAGCTTTGTTTCCAAAGTTACAAAGAAGACAAAAGAAAAGAAACTGCGTCTGCTGTGACGCTAATAAATAGTTATTCATCGTATTCTTTATCGCCACCACCTCATTTTGTGTTTGCCACTTTGACCGTAAAGAAATGAGAATTATACACAAAACTACTTTATTCTCTAATTACAACCTTTCTAGACTCCACCAGAAAGTATTTCTTTTCTTTGATGGTGTATTTCCACCCAATAAATAATAAACAGTTGGCACAGAACACCTCTGTGGCAGTGAATCCGCTCTTGTAAAACATTTCCAGTCCTAACTTGAAATTTTCACTAAATCAGCAAAGAATTACATTTGGGGAAATAAATAAGCTTTCTGTCTACTAGATTGGAAATCGCTGGATATCAGGTCTTGCGTGTAGCAGAATCGCTGTCTGCATTTCCTACAACATAGACCTTGCCCGTTTAGCAGCTGCGGTATTTTTATTCCCATCATATTTTTTAAAATTATAGGCTTTTTATAATCACCATCCACATGTCCCCGCTGTGTTAATTCACAGATTTCCAGGATCCGCAATGTACTTTTTCAAGTACAAAGATCAAACCCGTTAATTTCCAGAAACAAACAAAGAGAACGAAACTCGACAAATGCTGAATCTATATGCGAAAAGTTCAAGATTGGTCGAGGTGGTCTTGCGTTTTCAATTTCAGTTTCTCAAAACGTGGCACTGACCTAAAGAGATGATGACTATTGATGAATCTGCGGCCACTTTGACAGAGGGGAGATGCTCTTTAGGAAATCAAATCATCTTAAGACAAGGGACACTAATGAAATCGATGCCATCTGTCCAGAGCAGTCAAACCTGGATCTTCTGCTGGTGGGATTACTTTAACAGCGATATGATCTACCTCTAATTGTCATGCTGCTCTTCAGTCTTGAGCTACGACGGTACAACTTAAAGTAAGGTTTTATTGCTTTAATGCTTACGCTGCCTTAACAAATGATGGAATTCCTCAGCACTCTCCTTTCTCATAATGAACTTTTGAACCTTCCCAGTTACTGTTAAAGGGAAACCATCAACGAATTTCCAGATTCTTGGAACTTTGAAATCAGCGGTATTTTCGTTGCAGAAAGCCTTCAATTCTTCTTCAGTAGGGTTCTCGCCAGGCTTTGCCTTTACCCAAACACAAAGCTCTTCTCCATAGTATTCACTTGGCAGTCCAATAACTTGTGCTTCAGAAACCTTTGGGTGAGTATGCAAAAGCTCTTCGATTTCCCTAGGATATATATTTTCACCTGCCGGTTAGTCAAATATACCTCCTCGAATAATCAAATCCTTGATTCTTCCAACAATATTGACATAGCCTTCTTCATCCATAACCGCTAAATCTCCAGTGTGCATCCATCCGTCGGTAATTGATTTTTCAGTAGCCTCAGGATTTCTGTAGTAGCCATGCATTACACTGTACCCTAGTATTAACAACCGCAACCTTTGGTACACAACTCCCCGGCAACTCCACGATCAACAATTTCATTTGTATCAGGGTCAATGACTTTAATTTCTACATGAGGGTGAACCTGGCCAACAGTGGATACTCGCTTTTCGATTGAATCAGTCAGTTTTGTTTGCGTTGATAACGGGGACGTTTCAGTCATACCGTAACCAATGGAAACTTCCTTCATGTTGAGTTTTCCTACCACTTCTTTCATTAATTGGATTGGACAGGTAGAGCCTGCCATTAATCCAGTGCGGAGTGAGGACAAGTCATACTTGTCAAAATCTGGTTCGTCGAGTGTAGCAATCATCATGGTTGGTACACCATATAAACCGGTACATTTTTCAGCCTGAACTGCTTCTAATGAGGCCTTTGGGTTGAAAACATCACTTGGAACTACAACCGTAGCCCCATGCGTGGTACACGCCAAGTTACCAAGTACCATTCCAAAGCAGTGATAGAAAGGTACAGGGGTACAGATTCTGTCCTTGTCTGTTAGTTTCAAAGTCTTTCCAGTGAAATACCCGTTATTCAGAATGTTTCTATGAGAAAGCATCGCTCCCTTTGGATTGCCAGTTGTGCCCGAAGTGAATTGTATGTTGATTGGATCGTATTCAGTGAGAGTAGATTCAATTGCATTCAATTCTTCCAAAGATGACTTTCTGGACTCGCCAAGGAAATCCTTCCAGTCATAATCCATGACAATATTTTGCCTGAGATCAGTCACCTCATGTCTGATGCTGGATAGAATGTCGACATAATTCAAGTCTTTAAAAGTCTTTGAATGGAACAAGACACTAGTCTGGGATAGCTGCAATGCATACGAAAGTTCGTGCGCTTTGTATCCAGGATTGATTGCAACCATAACAGCACCAACTCTAGCAGTTGCATACTGAATAACCTACCGTGAAAAATCGAGTACCATCCATTCAAATCTGTTTGGGGCCCAAATTCCAACTCTGTCTCCTTTCTTGACCCCTATGGCAAGCAAACTCTGCGCTGCAACACCAACTTGATCCCAAAACTCCTTGTAAGTGGCTCTGTATTTCTGTTGCATAACAACAAGCGCATCATTGTTGGGATATCGTTGAACAGTTTGTCGAAGATTTTCACCAATTGTTTGACCAAGGAGGGGAATTGAAGTGTCGCCAATTGAGAGGGACTTTGTAGCCAATCTTCGAAATCCTCTGATCATTGATGGGTGCTGAGCAAAGAATGTCATGCCCCATTAACCATGAGAGACCTCGCCACCATACGCTAGGGCTCCCACAACCCTAATCAGCCAGCCCAGCCCGGCTTATAATTTTTTTTTGAAAAAAATCAACTTTAAAAAATGTCAGAAGAAAGCGACCAGGAATTCGAATTTGATCAACACGACGAAAGTGGAGATGAAGGGTTCGAAGCAGGAGAGGGTTTTGAAGATGCTGAAGGAGACTTTGTTGAAGCTGACGGAGAAGTGGAACAAGCCCAAGAACGCTCCAAAACTCTAGAAGAAATTGAAAAACAAAAAGCTGCGAGGTTGGAGCAGAAGCAGAAAGCGCTCGAGAGAAAGATGGCAAAGCCAAATTCAGAAATGATTATGGAAGCGAAAAAGATTTGGGAGCAACTGCGTCAGAAGCGACTGACAAAACCAGAAAGAAAAGAGTTGATGGACCAAATGATGAAATTGGTATCCGGAAAAGCATTGGATGTAAGCTTATTTTAATTTCAGATCATCTTCAAACATGATGCCAGTAGAATTGTTCAATGCTGTGTAAAGTATGGCTCTCCAGCACAGCGCGATTCTGTCGCAGAAGAATTATCTGGCCAATATGCAAGATTATCAACCAGCAAATATGGGAGATTTATTGTTTCCAAGATTTTGCAGTACTGTTCTCCAAAGTATAGAAATGCCGTAATTGCTGATTTCTATGGTAAAGTTCGCAAGCTCATCAGGCACAAGGTAAACTTTGCTAACAAAAGGAAGCCTCGATTGTATTGGATGAAGCCTACAGCCAATATGCCAACTCTGCTCAGAGAATCGCACTAATGGAAGAGTTTTATGGACCAGAGTTTGCAGTCTTTAAAAGCACTGATGCTACCGCTTCTTCGCATACACTAGAAGAGCTATTGAAATCGCAACCGCTCAAGAAACAGTATATTTTGAAATACTTGAGAACTGCGATCGATTCGGTTTTGGAAAAAAGCTCTTTCAATGTGGGCAAGACTCCAATTTTACACCGTGCAATTTTAGATTATGTCACTCATGCTGATGCCTCAGTGGCAAAAGACCTGATTGAACTGTTAAAGGATCACTTGGTTCATATGCTGCATACCAGAGAAGGTGCACGGGTTACACAGTATTGTATTTTGCATGCAGGGCCAAAAGACCGTAAACAGATTATCAAGTCTTTCAAAGGGTTTGTGCATTCTATCGCCAAAGAGCAATACGGCCATTCTGTGCTGATCAGTTTGTTTGAATGTGTAGACGACACAGTTATTCTTTCAAAATCGATTATTGGGGAATTGTTTAACCCAACGTCTCCTGAGCATCTTGTAAACGAACTACTTCGTGACCAGTACGGCAGCAGGGTGTTCTTGTACTTGCTATGTGGAAGAAATCGCAAATATCAACCATCTTATTTAATTAATGAATTGGAAGAGACTGATGAAACTAGGTAATCTCGATTTGATTTTAGAAAAGTGACTTCCAAGAAAGAAGATTCTCTTCGCAAAGAGCAACTGTTGGATGCAGTCAGTCCTGATTTGATTGCAAAAGTAGCCTTATATGCAAATGAATTACTACACGATAGAAATGGAGCCACTTTGTTGTTGGAAACCTGTCAAAAAGCAAAAGGAGATATCAACAGCATTTTGGATACAGTTGTTGACTTTGTAGAAAAGAGCGCAAACGGTGACTTAGTACATGAGGCTGTTGAAGAAACTCAAGACGAAGTTGTGAACGTTGTAAAGAAAATGAAGGCTGAAAAGGATGCTGAAAGAAAGTTGGATCAGGGGATTGACCTCTCTGAACCTATATTGGTTTCCAGATCCGCAACATTTGCAATCAAATTCTTGATTTCCGCAAAAGAATCTCCGTTAGAATGGAAAACTAGTTTTGCCAAGAGAATTTGGTCAGTGATCAAACCAAATTTCAAGAAATTAATCGCCCACTGTGCCAAGAACCCAAGCAATACCTCAGGGCTTGCATTCATCTTTATTGCTCTCTTCGAATCCAATATTCCTGAAATTTCTAGCCAGTTGAAAAAGGAATACAAGGAATTAAAAGTCAAAATTGCAAAGTCAGATCAACCACAAAAGAAAGGAAAGAAACGAACCAGAGAAGCTTCAAAGAGCGGAATTGAAATCCTAGATGAATTATTGCAATAAACCAATTAATTTCATTTTTTAGACCCTGATCTTTGTCAATGCACCAGATCTACTAGATCAAAGAAACGACCAATTTCAATTGAAATTAAGCTTTCATAGACTGCAGTTAATAACAAAAACCACAAACAGACATTCTCCACCATTATTATATTCTCCGATCTAAAGTCCGACACGCAGATCAACCCAACCGCGTCCAGAGAAAATCTTGTCAAAAATGTTGCAAGTTGACAAACAATACTATTTCAAGCAATCCCTATCAGCTTCAATCGTATCACCACTAATCTCGCTATTATTCTCTTACTATGCAATAAACAACCCACACCTAGATTTGCACAAGATTCACATTACAATATTCCTGTTGTCGATCGATTTCTTTTTGGGGTTGGTTAGCTTGTTCTTGTTATCGAAAAAGTGTAGCGCTGGTCAGGTTAGTAGTGTGTTTGTGGTTGATTTATTATCGAGTGTCTTTTCGCTTTTGGCATTGTATTATATTTTAGACTTGGTTTATGATGGCGCTCAATTGATGATTTTCGGTTGTGCTATTGCTGCTGATTCGTTGGTATGTATGTACAAGCTTTATAATCTTTTGATGGCGTATACTGTTCCAGAAGGCAATGAATATGAAAAACAAGAACTCTTGGTTTAATAAATGATTAGATTTAATAGTTTGTGAATGATTAGATTCACTAGTTTGTAAATGATTAGATTTAATATGTTTATTTTTGAACCGCGCTTCAAGATTTCAATACCTTTAAAAACAATGATTTTTAATCTTCAAAACCAGCATTCAAGCGAATGATTTTCACAAACACTTCAGCAATAGCAATAACAACAGCAATAAGAATAAGAATGATAATAATCCACGTGATAAAAGTCATCTCATCAGAATTCAAATGATCAGATAGCATAGATAACAGGTCTGTTAATACATCAGCACGACTATTCAGTAACTGTGCTCTCTGTGATATTTCCAAATATACTCTGATTGCACTGTAAAGCCCTTCCAATCCTGGCTCTGACCAAAACATTTCTGGTGTATCTTGTTAGTAATATATACCTAGCACATTGGATATCAAATTTACATTCATTTTCAGTGTATACAAGTTGCCAATAATCTTCATGATTTTGGATCTGTTCATTTTAACTGTACCATATATAGCCATCATCTTTGGTAATGGTACTGCGTTAATATTAGTTACCAGCATTCTCTATCGTCTCTTCCATTATATTTTCAAAATAAGACAGTTTTACAGACTGCGATAACCCATGTGAGATGGTAAGTTTAATTAAAGGAGAAGCACTCTTTAGTGTAATCATATCATTGAATATACGTGGCTGACTACTATTGAAATCATACTGATAATGAAAATCTTCAGTTTCCACTTCATGTAAATTAATTCCAAAGTTTTTCATGTGCTGTTGAAACGCATGTTCTTCAATCTCTGTAAAATTCCACAGAACCATTACTCCATAATCGAACACAAAGACTTCGCCTCTATCCAGCATTTCGGGTTTACAGTTGCTCGGGTTTAGTCCAAACATTCGTTCTTTAACGTTATTCTCGTAATAGAAATATAAACATTCGTCGTATTGCTTTGTAGCTACGCCATGTGAATGCGTGATATATTTTGAAATTTCTTCCAGTTTAAATGATTCTGCGAGGCAGTATGAAGTTACTCGAGGTAAAAATGACCGATCTTGTTTGTTTAATTTCTCTGCTTCGGTTTGAGCTTCGTCTGGTTGATACAAGTCTTCTCCGGGCAGTAATACCAACTTTTGGGTTAACTTTGTTGTTCGCTGGGGAAGTCTTTCTTCCTTGTGTTGAAGATTACGATTTTGCATTAAAAAAGTTGAATTTTAAGCTTTCATTGGATCATCAGTATCTATTTTGACCAATAGATTTTGATTTACGTTAACCAGTAGTGAATGAGCTGATACAAGTAACCAACAGATACTAAAGGATATTGACCAACAGATACTAAAGAATATATAGAGTGCTGAGTAACCTAAATAGTAGATGAGCAATTATTTTTTCTATATCCAAATTTAGCAAGAGTACAATCAGCATTGTTTCACTACCATAAAAACTAAAGAAAATTTCCTATTGATAATGAACAGCTTTGGCTTTATCTGTAATTACTTTAGTTTCTGCATTCTTGGGAGATATTTAGAAACAAAGAATATCTGTTTGAAAACATCAATCGTGCTTCAGATATTCAATCTATTGCTACAGGATTTAAACACTCCTTTCAGCGAGTATCAATTTCAATTCATTCTTACGGTCCCTATAGACTTACTAATCACTCAGAGAATAGGAAAATTCGGTTTACTAGTTCCGCTCTTCAAAATTGGATTGGATATTTACTTGCTAAAGGTAAAGAGTTTTAATTTTAGGGTGTAAATAATTTATCACAGGTAATTTGGTTTTTATCCAGGAATTCGGAAACACACTAAGAGATTTATTTCTCGCTCTTTTGATTGGGTATTATTACATTTTAAACACTTTGTATTTAAAAAACCAACACAACAACTTCTTGTACATGTCAAGGATCTTTTTATATATAGGAATCGGGATATGGTATTTCATCCAATCATCAGATAATTTGCTTTTATTCTGTATTTCCATAGAAACCGTCCTTTTCTGTATTTCCTTAAAAACAAAGGCTTAATTTCCATTGCGGGAAACAAGAGCTGTAGAAATAAATACCGAGATTATAATTATTTTCTAGAACAAGTCTAATTTCTGTCTGGAAATTTTCCCCTTTTTTCCAAACAAAAAAAATGAAGAGCAAACGAAAGGCATTTGTAGCTGCTGAATCCAAACTTACAAATATATCTTCAGATTCTGATTCGGAAACAAGTAGAACATTAAAATTTCATGAAGACGAAGAAACTATTCAGTCCCTTCAGTCGCAGCTAGAACATGCAAATCGCATTATAGCTGATATTTCTTGGACCCAAACCATGGACAGAAATTATATCCACCAGCTTCAACAAACCCTAAATGAAAGCCACCTAAAATTGAATGAAATTATCAATGGTATTTGTTTTTAATTTAGCTCAAAATGCAGAAATTATGGAATTGAGAGATCAATTGCATTACTTACATATGGAAAACTATAATTTGAAACAACAGTTATATCCTCATAAGGAAGAGTAACTTTATAAATGTAATTTAATATTATTTTTTTTATTTTTTTACAATGGTTTTATTGGATGTTGGACTGCATCTTTTAATGACCAATTAGGGAATAGATACAAGTTTAGATCTTTTACTAATCAGAGAATAGATGCAAGTTTAGACTTAACAATTGACCAATTAGAAAACAAACAACTAGGCTAATTGGAGAACAAACAACTCGGCCAATTAGAGAATGAAATAAACTTTTTGACGCAGAGATGTATATTTGAAACATGAAACTGCCTTTTAAGGCTTGCATGTTCACAAAAATAGTGAGATTTAAATGATATTTGAAACCGAGATACTTGTTGATTGAATACATCCACCTTGAAAATGCTGAAAGATAATATTGGAAACTACATAAGAAAGATCTCCAATCATAATTGTCGAAAGAAATCAGAAGCACGACGCGTACTTTTTTTGAAAAATGTCAATTGCAGGTTTAGAGTACAGGTAAATACAATTTAATCAGACATGCATTCGGCCTAAGAACAGAAACCACAGGAAATCTGTCGTTTGTGGATGAACACACTGTAATGTATCCTTCTGGATCAAATATTATTCTATACAATCACGAAAGTAAATCTCAACGATTTATTCACCTAACTGAAAAATCTGATTCAATCACGAGTATCGCTTGCTCACTGAACAAGAAATGGCTAGCTGTGGCAGAACAAGGAAAGAGACCAGTAATAGTCTTTCATGAATTAACGACAATGAGAAAAAGAAAGACTATGAACTTTCCGGAAATGGAATCCAAAGTATATTCAATTAACATAGGAAATAATCTCAATGTCATTCTCTTCAGACTCTAAATTTATTGTGACTCAGACCGCCGGACCAGACTGGCTAATGCATTTCTGGTCTTGGGAGAAATCAAAAATATTGGCTTCAGTCAAGACTGTAAATATTGTAGAAAAGAATCTGGCGTTACTTGCTGCTACCGCAAAAGAACAAAAAGAATCTCTAATTGGTACAACTGTATGTCAATGCTTAATGAACCCTTCTGATAGTACGTTAATGTCGGTCATTGGAAATGGAATATTCAAGATATTTAGATACGCTGAAAATGCATTGAAATTGGTGGCATCGCCAAAAATAGAGCAGAGAAATATCCAAACTCATTGTTGGTTACCAGATGAGCGAATTGGATGTGGAACTGAATGTGGGAAGCTAATGATTTTTGAAATGAGTGGTGAATTGAAATTTGAACTTGTTCATACTGTTGGTCAGGCACCATCTGCAATCAATGTAATGATTAACAGTTCCAAAGGAATCTTACTTGGATGTCACGGTGGTAAAGTATCGCTATATGACAAGGAAGAGAACGCTACACTGTTACAACAACAAGCTGTTATAAACAAAGACGCTTATAGAAAAGCCAGAGAGTTTTGTTTACCTGATGAGCATCAGCCAATAGCGAAATTAGCAATCAACCCAGCTGAAGATTATTTCGTCTGCTCAACTGCAAATGCCCAAATATTCTATTGTTCATTATCCAATACCGATGTAAAAGGCGAAGAAAGCAAAATGGAAATATTCTCACAACCGTTTCATCATGGGCAAGTTACGGGTATGGATACGTGTATTAGAAAGCCTTTGGTTGTCACTTGTTCGACTGATAGATCAGTGCGCGTATGGAATTATATGGAAAATACTTCAGAACTAGTCAAATATTTCTCTGAAGAATCTTTTTCCGTTGCTATTCATCCAAGCGGCTTGTACATTCTAGTCGGATTCAATGATAAACTCAGATTAATGAATTTGCTAATTGATGATATCAGACCATTTAGAGAATTCACAATTAGAGGTTGTAAAGAGGTAATATACGCTAATTTAGTGTCGATTTTCTAATGGTGGGCAATACTTTGCTGCCGTTTCTGGAAATTCTGTTCAAATTTACTCTACATGGAATTTTGAAAATCTTGGAAACTTGAAAGGGCATAACGGCAAAGTACGATCTGTTTATTGGACCTACGACGACTCTAAAATTGTGACCGCTGGTACGGATGGTGCCATTTATGAATGGTCCCTCAAAGATATGAGTGGACACCAAGGCCAAGGTATCAAAAGAGAATCCGAAAGTATTTTGAAATCTTGCAGCTACTCATGCTGTTGTATGACTTCTGACGGAAAGATTGTGTACGCTGTTGGAAATGATAAAACTCTAAAGGAAATTGCTGATGGTCAAATCATTAGAGAATTAGACTCTGAAACTGTTTTAACGCAAGTACTATTGTCTCATTCTGGAAAAATGATGTTTGTGGGTACATCGAATGGTGCAATCCGGTCAATGAAGTATCCTTTTACAACTACAGAAGCAGGATCTTACCAGGAACATCAAGCGCATTCATCACCAGTGTCAAAGCTTGCAATCAGCTATGACGACCAATACTTATTTTCAGTTTCGGAAGACGGAAGTTTCTACATCTTTAAAATTTACGATAAAGATGGGCGAGCAATGAAAAGAGAACGAGAAATTATACATGCAGACGAAGTAACTATAAACTAACAAAAGATTCTTGTCACTAAATCGGATCTTGAAGAAAAGAACTCTATGATGTCTGAATTAAAGACTAGAGTGGAAGAACTAAAGATGGAAAATGAATACCAACTGCGACTCAAAGATATGAACTTTAGTGAAAAGATCAAGCAGGTTACAGAAAAGTTCATGCAAGAAATTGAGACATTAAAGATTACCTCTACAGTTTTACGAACAGACAAGGAAAAGGAAGAGTTGCGACATGAAGAAGAGATGGCTGAGGAGAAAGAACGACATGCCAAAGATTTACTGGAGATGGAAAACAGCCAAAATGTCAAACTAATGGCTGAATATGACAAGTACCAAGAATTGCAAATCAAAACGGCAGAATTACAGGATCAGTGGGAGCACCAAATGCGAGAAATGCAGCAATCAAAAAATACTGCCTTGGAAGAACTCAACAAGCATTTTGAACAGAGGTTGCAAGAAAAGCAAAACGAGATGGATCAGGTAATCCATTTTTTATGAAAGCTGCAAGAAGAAATTAAACGGCATTTATTAGAATACGAAGAAACTTCAAAAGAAACAGAGCAAGACGCAGACGCGGAAGTTATTGAATTGAGGCATCGATATGAAAAGAAACTAAAGGATGAAAGAGAAATTGTACTTCGATTAAAGGGAGAAAACGGTATCATGAGGAAAAAGTTCAACACTCTCCAAGGTGAAATTGATACACACAAAGGTGAAATTTCAAAGATGTACAATGAAGAGAAAAAGCTACATTCAGTAATCAAATCTCTCGAAAAAGATATTGCTGGATTGAAAAAAGAAGTATTATTCCATTGATATAGATTCATGAAAGAGATGAAACTATTCAAGACAAAGAAAAGCGAATCTATGACCTAAAGAAAAAGAACCAAGAGTTGGAAAAGTTCAAATTCGTCTTGGATTACAAGATTAAGGAATTAAAGAAGCAAATCGAGCCCCGCGAAAAAGATATTAAGGGAATGACACAACAAATCAAAGATATGGATATAGAGTTGGAGAATTACCACAGAGCTACTAGCGAGCTGGAATTGGCTATTGCTGATTTGAAACTCAAACTGCGTGCTTCTGAAAAGGAAGTTCAAAACGAGCGAATGGTTGTTCAAAATGGGGTTTCATTAATTAGAGTACATGCTATTAACAATAGCGATTCAAAGTAGATTTGCAAGAGTGTATTCAATACATTCAAGAACCAAAACTGCTAAAGACCTCATTAAAGAGGCTGTATCACAAGTACTGCATCGAAGCATCGGCAAAGGAAGAAACTCTGAATGATACTGATCCGCAACAGGAATATGCGCGCCAAAGAGAGTACCTTGAAAGAACAGTCACTTCTCTTCGCAAGAAACAGAGCAAGGACCAAGTGATGCACAAGATGGACAATGTTCGTATTATGCAGGAAAATGTTGTTTTGATTAGCGAGATCAATAGCCTAAGACGGGATATTCAAATGATCAAGCAAAAGGAAAAGGCACTGGAAGTAGGGCTAAAGAACAACAAAAGTATGAATTCCGGACACTCTGGAAACACTGAAGGTACGTGAAGCTTGATGTAGGTTCCTTACCGCCTTTGCAAAGCGATAGAATAGCCGCGGAATAGTTTTTAAATAAATTACAGTTAAAGAGTCTTTTTGTCTGCTAAACTTCGGCTAGGCTCACCAAAGACTTTGCCAGCATAAATACAAGCCAAGATTACAAATTGTAATGATTGAAAAGATTGCACGGGAAACACAATTGATAACGAAATATCTCAATATCGTAGAATATTACAACCTCGTGTATTCCGTAAATATTCCGATCCCGTTTCCGGTATTGAACCCAAGCGTATTCAAAGAGTCAATACAGAAAATAAAAGTAAAGGATCCATCGACGGTAATGTTTCTCAATACGGATATGCTTGACGATGCGAATTTTAAATATCTGCTTGCAAAGAAATGCAACCGGCAAATCAATGGAATCATTCTGAATCCGGGGACTTCATTGGAACAAAAGAAATCAACGCTGTTATCTTGGTCTGTTAATGACTCTACATTAGAACTCGATACGATTCGGAAATTGTTTTATTACTTGGAGCCGAAATTAACCCAATCGGAAATATCATTGGTGTATACAGGGTGTTGTAAACATGGGCTACTGGATTTGTTTATGCATCTAAAGGGCAAATATAATGTAGATCCTTCAGAAGCAGAAAATCGCGCTATTATCAATGTTTCAAGCAATGGAAACGAACAGATATTTGACATCCTGGTAGCTGATCCAAGAGTAAATCCAGCATGCAAGAATAATGTTCCTTTTGTAATGGCAGCAAAGGGAGGGCACTTTTCAATCCTTAAAAAGCTTTACAACATGCCCAATGTGTATCCATTTGCACAAGAAAACGCAGCGATTAGACAGGCGTGTACCTACGGCCATTTGGAAATTGTACAGTTCTTACTTTTAGACCACAGAGTTGATCCATCTGTAATTAGGAATGAATGCATTCGTCAGGCAGCCATGAACAACCACGATAAAATTGTGGAATTATTACTTCAAGATCCTAGAGTAGATCCAAGAGACGAAGGTGACTATTCTATACAAGAAGCGTGTGCTCGTGGAAATACAAAAGTTGTTCAAGTTCTGTTGAAAGACGGTCGTGCAGACCCTACTGCAAATGGTAATGCTTCCTTCAAATTTGCTTGCAACTATAACCACCATGAAATTGTGAAACTGCTTATTGACGATAAAAGAGTAGATATTGCATGTGATGACTATGAACCTCTTCGATTGGCTTGTGAAAAAGGACACTCAAAAGTAATCGAGCTACTACTTGCGTTGGATGTGAATGTTAACTGCAGAGATGGATTTCCACTAGCTTCCGCTTGTGGTAGGGGAAAGTTGGATGCAATAAAGCTGTTACTAGCTGATAAAAGAATAGACCCAAATGGAGGAGGTGGATTTGCCCTACAAGTGGCAGTCAGTATTGATCGTTTAGACATTGTGCAATTACTAGCAGCACACCCAAAATTTGAATTTACAATCAAAGCTTACAACATGGCCAAAAAGCGTGATCCATCGAGTGAAATTACAAAATTGTTTGAAAGCGATAGCGTATTCATGACAAAGGTTAATCAAAGTGGGTGAGATGGAAATAATAAACATCACTATACTTGAGCATTCATTTGAGACTTTATGGTTAGATTTGACTTGAAATGCTATTACACCAGCTATCCTATTCTAAACTAAGGCTTTGAAGGACAAGATGGTATTTGGGTAACAGCTCACTGATAGCGATTTATTCAGATCCATAGAGTTATCCGAATCCTTATTCAGATTCTGAACAGGTGATAGCTAGAGCATTCTAGAACAAAGAAAAGCTCCAATCGAGTCACACCAATTAGTGAACCAGAATGTTCCAAGACTGAGCCGCAGAAGGGATGCTATTATCTACCAAGAGACGGAAGGAAATAGGAGCATATTACCAATAAACAGTCAGAGATGACTTGTCCAGCTTGGTTCGGACATTAATCGATTCGCATGGCGATCAAGGGTACAATCGATCCAGATCCCTCTTGTTTGCTAATGGTAGTGACTTTATTCCTGCTTGATTTTTCGAAATTTATTTTTTCAATTCTTCCAGTAATCTAATGTCGGAATCTAGAACAGAGTTACTTGCTTGGTACAACGATCTCTCACAGCAAAACTACACCAAGGTCGAGCAATTTGGAACCGGTGCAGGCCACTGCTTGATCATGGATTCAATCTTTAGAGATGTAACTCTGACTAACAACAGGTCCCACTTTCCAAAGTCAAATTCAACGCAAAGCATGAGTGGGAATACGTCGCCAATTTCAAAGTATTACAAACCATATTCGACAAACATAAAATCGACAACGCGATCCCTGTAGAGCGTTTAATCAAGTGCAAGTTTCAAGACAACTTGGAATTTTTACAGTGGATTAAAAAGTTTCCGATATTTGACATAGATTCTGGGATCAGTACTATCCAGGCGGAAGCTATGACAGCAAAGCTACTTCTGTAAAGAAAAAGACTGCCAGCACAGCAAAGCCGTTCCAGAAATCACTCTCCAATAATTCTGTCGAAGAGCACCCAAAGCCTGTCCGATTGTTGAAAACTCCAAAGACCGCCGCTGCAGCTGCAGCTGTACCAAATACTCATCGCGATCTTATTGATGAATATCAAAAAGTTGCTAATGATCTCACTTTACAAGTCAATGAGCTAAAGGTACCTTCTAATTTACGAGATTACTGTTGATCAAGTAGAAAAGGAAAGGGAATTCTACTTTGGCAAGTTGAGAGAGATTGAAGTATACATACAATCCCGAATCGAAGGCGGAATCGACTCCAATTTGGATGCAGCGTTTAAAGATATCCAAAACATAATGTACAAGGTAATTGGTGATTTATCCAGACTGAAGATGGATTTGAAGCCCCAGATCCAGAAGCAGAATTGTAGATTGATAATATTTACTATCGTTTTTCGAGTTCAATTTTAACACTTTAAAATTTCCCATACGGCACTCTTTCCAAAAGCCAACATTTCTAGAATATTAAACTGGAAACAGTCTTTTCCACTTGGTGCCGGCCGGAATGATAAAGACTATCGTTTGCCTTTACTAGGTAAATCATACACCAAGAACGCGCGTAGTTTTTGAGTATCGGATAGCAAGTCACCAACAGATCTCTTGCTAAGCAGAAGCAAACATTTCACTTGATCTAGATCGGCACGAAAATTGCACTTTCACATTGTCTGTGAGCTCTGTAAAAAATATCAGGTGAACATGGCTTTGAAAATCTTTCCCAGTAATGTAAGTATCGATTAAGAGTAGGGTTGACAAGTTGAGGAAAACTTCAGATCTATTTAAAATTAAAGGAGCAGCGAATATAATCAAATACTGGGGGTATCCTTGCGAAGAGCATAATGTCGTTACCAGAGACGGATATCATATTGGGTTACAACGAATACCATACAGTAGAAACCAAATTCATCCTACTCCGTCAAATTTCCCTGTTATTGTTTGGCACGGACTGTCAAATTCAAGCGATATGTTTGTAGCGTCAAATCCAGAGTCTAGTTTAGCTTTTGTGCTAGCTGATGCCGGATTCGATGTTTGGTTGGGCAATGCGAGAGGGACGGATTACTCTTTCAAACATGAATACCTCAATTTGAATGATAAACGTGATCTCAAAAAGTTTTGGGAGTTTTCGATTGACCACCTGGCTAATTTCGATGTTCCAGCAGTAGTTGATTACGTATTGTCTTACACTAAAAGAGAAAAGGTTTCTTATATAGGATTTTCTCAGGGGTCAGCCCAAGGTTTCCTTCTTTTAACTTAGCAATTGCAGCTTTGGCTCTCAATGACGACTTGAACCACAAGATTAACCACTTAATCGGCCTCGCGCCTGCAATGAAACCAAACGGTAGTCATAAAGTAATCTAGAAATACCAGACAACTTTTTAAGCAAGTACATTAGCTTCTTTGGACCGCAAGGATTGTATTACGTGCTCGGGAACCACGGATTCTTTACAATTGCGAATACCATATTGCCATGGTGTAGGAGTGAACACACCAGACTTATTATAAAGAATATATTGGGAGGCTGCCTTGGATGGAAGATGGAAAACTTGGGTGAAATGGAAAGACAGCTCTTGCTATACAGAAACATCTATTCCCCAACTAGCGTGCAATCAGTAGTGGTAATTATTACTAAGTTAGCATTGGTTCCAAATTATGGAACATGGAAGATTTTCATCCTACCTGGATGTCAAAGATATGTACAGACTACCCTTCACAGAAACACCTTCAACAACTCCTCCTGTAAAATTTCCAACCAAACATATAACTACGTCGATTTCATTATTTTGTGGAAATGCTGATAACCTGTCGGATATCGAGTATTTAAAGAATAATTTGCCAGATCATTGCGATATTTACACTCTAGAGGTACATTATCTTTTACCCAGGGCTACGAGCATTTAGATACGGTGTGGGCAATCGATGCCAAAGAAAAAATATGGGACCAAGTGATTGAAATCCTTCAACAAACTTGGTCGCCTACTTTAAATGAGCAACCTACATCCAGATTTGGAATTGAAAGTTTATTCATTTCAAAGGCGGGTTAATAAAACAATGCATGAATTTATTCAACTTTACCACTTATGTATAAGGATTGGTTCCCTTTTTTGGTTTCTTTTCCAGCGCATATTCATGAATGCATCTCGTAGTCCACCATGGTTTCGTTGAGGTTTAGGTACTGGGTTTGGAATAGCTTCCCTCTTGTTTAAAGGAGCTGCAAAAACTAAAGCGCAGAGTATGACAGTGCTAACTTTCATCTTGATGGAAATATTTGTCTAGTCAATCGATTTATATAATAATTTGTTTATTTTCACGAAAGCATAAATATTTACCAAAATCCACGGTATGATCACTTTTTAGATTTGTCTCTCAAGTCATATGAGGACGGTGTAGCACTCATTGGCGGTCTTACCCTTGAAAATCGAGGTAGTCCGACACTTAGTGAAGGTAGTGTGGAACTGCCAGTTGGTGGAACGGAGCCAGATCTACCTCTTTTTGAAAATGCTTTGTCTTCTTCATGAATAGGTTGAGCTCGAGACACTAGTGTTAAATATAAGTACAGTTTCTTCTAGCTCTTTCATGTCTTGCTTGTATATTCTTAAAGTGCTGCAAGTAGTCTGCCCATTTAAAGACGGAATTTGAGTTTGTCTCCGGAGTCGGGAGTTTTTTCGATGCACTACATTAATATATATCTACCTCCTACTTTGTGTAGGCGGAGGGGGGCTAGGGGCTGTTGCCGGAGGATTTGCGTAAAGCATAGCTAGCGTGTTCACACTATTCAATCTATTTCTAAGTGTGCTAAACGCACTACTCTGGGGAAGCAACATCAGTATGCCATAAAGGCATTTGTAGAGATATGGATAGCGATCCGGCTCGAGCAACTGCAGCCTCAACTGCGTAAATACAGGAGATTCCAGGAGTTGCACCAGCTTGTCTGTTTGAATCAAGAATTGGACTGTAATTTCCAACTCCCCAAAACTAGTCATCAAGTTGGAGGCATGCTCGTAGGCTTGTGCGAGCAGACAAAGAGAAAAAACTGCTATTGGATTATGGCACCAGGATCTGTAAAGAGCAGAAAAAAGTGCGGATCCTTCCCGAGTCTCTATATTCTTTAACGTCTGTCGCATTTCAGCAAGTTCAGGGGCTGTTATCAAAATCAAGTTTAGTGTTTGAACCATTGTACCAGCAAACTCCAAATCCTTTGGTTAAACTATCTAACCTCCTCTTGAGCAAGTATTTCGCCAAAGCTTCGATACATCCTTTCGGGATTAAGAGATAAACATAATTGTCTAACTATCAAGCTTCCCCGCGTTTCTAGTAGTCGCCTGTCAATAGTAAACAAGTTCATTAAATTAATCATGAATTTTGTAAAATATTCATCTACATTAGAGATAACTACCGTCAGAAGAGTGTGATATTTGCGCTAGCAACTGCAAATCTCGTCGAACGACTTCTTCTGAATAATCAGAAAGCGTTTTCAAGAGTCCTTGGAAAATAGTTTGATCAGCATTCATTACTTTCTTGGGATACTTTTTGTGGAGCATTAATAGCCACTCCAGTGAACCTACCCTAGTGTCTTCATGTTCATCTTGAAATAGTTGGAGAAGAGTCCCAACGGTGTTTACTATATCAAATGGATCATCATGGGCTATTCCTGGAGAATGTTGCATCGACCACTCCAAAACTAATGTAAACAGATTAGTATTCGCATCAATCGCTAGCGACCTTATAGTGTCTATTTGATGGGATAGGATTGGTAGGATTGCACCAAGAAGCTGAGAAGTAAAAGGAAGCATTGCTGCTTTAGCCAGCACTATAAAGGAATTAACCCATCGAAGAGCAGTCGCTTGAGTTTCTTCATCTGCATCAAATATATGCTACCTTTACTGGGAAGATATTTCACCAGAGTTTCCGTCATCTTGCCAAAATCTAGTATGACGCCTTGACCAGGAATATAAGGGTCATTCGCAATCTGTCCTGTCCGCTTCTCTTCCAGTACTTTGGATAATTCCAAGGTTGTATCATACGGATTGTGGGGTGTGGATTTATCGGGACTAACAAACTTTAGCGGTCCATTTTCTCTTTGAATAGTCGATATATTGCTGATTTCTTTTAAAAACTCACCTAGAACATTCAAAGTGGCAGTTCGAACATCCGCATTAGTGTCGCTTAGATATACAAATAATCCATCCAAGAACTCTGGAAGAAAAGTAACAAGCTCCAAGTCTGGCACGCTGTTTAATACGAGAATCCACTGTACCAGAAATAATCTTCCAGGAGCATTTACTACGTTAATTCTCTCTTTTAACAGTGGAATAAATCTGGGTAGATTGAATGTCAATGGAGTCATCCCGGGCTGTAATGGAATGGATCCAGGTACAGGAGGAAATATATTTGGTGGTGGACTTGCCGAAAGTGGATGATCCCCACCACCAGCTATTTGCAAATTATTTACATTTTCAGCAAGATTCTTGTATTCTTGCTCAAATTCCGGGTGATAATAAACTGGCTTTTCACATACGATATCTTTGATCAATCTATCCAATAATTCTGCTCCATTTTTTACGGATAGTTCCGGGTCAATCGACAATTTTGTGAGTGCGTCAAATATTTCGTTAAACCATCCTAATAATGCATGGCGTGCAACTTTACCCACGTTGTACATTGATTCGCAAGCATAATAGCGCACTCTAGAGTCATGATCTGCAAAACAAGTTAGAATTGGAGGAACTATTTGCTTCAGGTGTATCTGCACCAGTCCTCCTAGTGCAATTGCGGTTGCTGAATTAAATTAAATTACCAGCCAATGCAATCAATCCGCCATTTCTAGAATTTGGAACAATAGAGTAAGTGAAATCCTGGACCAGCGTTTGTAATAATAACGTTATTTTAGTGTGATCTTTGGCTTGTACTGCATCACGCACCAATTTCTCAATTTCCAACGCAGCTTGTTTCCTCTTCTCGTACAGCTTGTCACCTGTATTAACCAAGAATACTGAGCCCTCTTGCGATCTGCGCTGATAGAATTCCTTGTGGTTTGTCTGGTTGAAGTGATTGAAAATATCCTCCTTGCGATTCTGACATGAAAATTAAACTTTTTTTATTGTTTTGAATTCCAAGCGTAAGGAGCTGGCTTCATCAAAGTCTTGAACAGGTACTCGGTCAAGCCAGTTCCTAAAAGCGGGATTGTATTCCATGCTGCTGCCGCGTCAGTTCCCACAGGTAAATCCAGTGGAGGACTGTCTTTTAAAGCGCATTCAACCAATTGCTTGGCAGCTGCAACAGGTTCTGGGAATGCACTTGCGGTAGCGGTCCATGCTTTGACGAATTCATCGCAAAATGCCTGACCATAAACATCTTTGATATCTTGAGGTGCCTCTTCAAAGTTCTTTTTGATTGTAGCCTCTTGAGCTTGAATATTGGTGTTGAATCCCCCAGGCATTGCGCAAACCACATGTATCCCAAAGTTACCCAATTCCATTCGCATGCAGTTGCAGTACATTCTCGAAGCTGCCTTGGTAGCGCCGTATCCGCCTAGTCCACCCATAGGAACAAAACTGGCAACCGAAGAGATATTAATGATTCTGCCATTCTTTCCATTGCGCAACAAGGGGACAAATGCTTTGCACATTCTGATTTGCCCAAAGACGTTGACATCAAACATTTGCTGAATCTGTTCAACTGTCCCCCACTCCAAATAAAAGGAATTAAGGATACCAGCGTTGTTTATCAGGCAAAAGATGGATTGATGTTTTTGTTTCACAGTATCCACCAGTGTATCAATTGACTCTTGCTTGGTAACATCCAAAGACACTGGATGCACATTATCAAAGCCCAATGCGTTGATTGCTTCTCTTCCACTTTCGCTAAAGCAGCCAGCATACACCACGAATCCTTGTGGACCCAACTGTTTCACCAATTCAAACCCAATACCTGAATCGCATCCAGAAACCACAAATACATACTCGCAGGGGTCTTTAGTAATTGCTGACTTTGATTTCCAAAACATTTGAAACATTTTCGTGTCGAGTTCCTTAGATAATCAATTTATCCGCACCAATTGTTTGTATTTGGTAAATAAAACAGTAGCCTGACTCTATAAAGTATTTCACAAAGACATTTCCAGTCCGCAACCTTTTCATTACCACAGACATTTGAATTTCCCTTCCAATTTTTCCCTCACCAGAAATGCGCCACGGAAAAGTTTGTTGCTTCAATGAAGAGAAATCCGCTAGACCAGATTGAATTCACCTCGAAAGCGGTATTGACGGAAATCGCAAGGACTTCATTGATCAACTTTATAGCCCTTTGGTACTGTACACTATTTTGGAGCCAAAAACTTCAGTCTTGATTGCACTCATTATTTCTGGGATACCGTCAGTGCTGGATGGACTATACTACATCATTGTGAATAGGAAGATTGATGCGATAGCTTTCATTGTCATTTTATCAATCTTGTTCAGTGTTGGTGTTGTCATTATTTCATCAGACCCAAAGTTGATTCTGGTTAAAGACTCCATCACTACATTGTTCTTTGCCACTGGGTTTTGGAGTTCATTGCTTTTTGAAGAGAATCTACTATGGAGATTTTATAGGCAACTGTCTGGGAAGAGTAATGAGGAACTGGATGACTTGTGGAGCCATGAACTGATAAAATCTGTAACTAGATTCATGTGTATAGTATGGGGTACTGGATTAGTATGTGAAGCGTTTACAAGAATCTATCTGATTTACCATATCGACACGGTTGTACTGGGCTACATATCTCTGATACTTTTGTTTGGCACTCTGTTTTCCCTAACATGCTGGAATTACTGGTATGTAGGATACCGTTCAAAGCTGTATCTCGCTGATCCAGACCTGTAATCAATAAATTCTTTATTTCGCAAACATACTAAACTTGAAAAACAGTCTTGTCCTCAATCGAATTAGTTACCCTTTGATCAACATTCTTCTTGTCAAACTTTTCTTCCTTTTCGACCTTGCTGTTTGCTCTAAATGTCATTACAAACAGCCATGAAGAGAACCATCCAAGGACACTAGTAAATAGCACAATGATATTTGAAATTGATAGATAGTCCATATCCCCAGACATATTTAGTCCAGTAGTTTGCGCATAGATTGCAACATAAAATACAACCAGTAAAACCAGTTGCAAAATAAGGATTGCTACCCAACCAAATTTGTTTGTGGATTTGATCATCATGATTGTTGGTCCCAAGGAAGTTGCTGCTGCGACTAATTGGTAGTAGCACAATAACGATTGGTGGAAACGGTACAAAAATATTCCCAAGCCAAGAGGAAGAATGACCAGAATACTAGCACCCACACTGATTCCATTATAGACTGTAATCGTAAAGCTAGCTATCAATTCAACGAGGGCAAAATCCACATTGACACCTGAAAACATTTTAGAGACCGCGAATAGTGATTCTACCAAGAGTACTATCGAAATTGGTATTAAAGCTGCTTGTTTTGAAAATATGGCACTAATGAATTGAAAGACACAAATTACAGCGCTGATTAATGCCGCGAATAGACCGATTGTTTGATTTAATGAAGCGTAGTTTGGTAAACAGCTGGATAGTGGATAGCACGCATTCCAGGTGTTGGAAAAGCCAACTGGAGCAGTGGTCGTAAATGTGCTGGGTTGCAATCTTCTAGAGCCTCTGCAACCACTAGATGTATATTTATACAGCCCTGCTGGTGTACACATAAAATTCCCATCAATACAGCTATCGCTTTGGAGATAGTAAGTAGTTGTAGAATTGACCACTTGGCAAAATGTGGTATTTGCAAGGATTTTTGAGGCACTAGAGGGAAATATGGCAAAGGAAGAGTACCCGTTAAACCCTCCACTAGTAGCAGAATTAATGCAGCAGTTTGACATTGAAGTTGTCGGTGAAAGTGAGCATGTTGTGAAATTAGTCGCGATGGATGAAAGGGCAGTTGGATTTGTCCCAGCAAATGCCACTGAACTTGCTGGCAAACCTTGGCAATTGGGAGTATACCAATTAATTTGTGTTTGCTGCATAAGTTTAAGGTAAGAATTCGGACGTGGATTTTTGTGGATGAATGTCGTGGATAATGGGAAATTCAAAATATTTATTGAAAACAATGAAACTAGGCAATCACAACAGGAGATTTTTCTTCCTTCTTTCCTCTTCTTCGTAGTATGTTTGAAATGCTATTTTGAGTATTATTTGAAGCAGAATTGGTAGAAAGGTAGTGTGGTTTGTTTACAATCATGTAGGAGGCACTGCTTTGAGATTCGAGATAAAGCTTGATCGAGTCGTCATTATCTGCAGGCGATTCATATTTATCATAGGCAATCACAATCAAGTCCTTCTTTCCAAAGTCAGCGGCACGATTTAGAGCAGCCATGTTGGTTTTGTTTTCTGTCTTTTCAATCATTACATTTGGGAATGATCCGAGAGCAGCTAAAGCAAGAGCACCTGCAGAATCTTGTTCTGGATCAAATAATTGTAATATAAAGATTTTGATTGCTGCAGCGTGAGCCATGTAGTTCAAGATAACAGCAGCTTCAACATCGTCATCTGTTCCAAAGAATGGGAAAAAGACTTTTTGGTTTTCTCCTGGATTAGCAATAGTGTCAAATTCTGTTTGCGCGAAATTGGAAACTCCAAAGCCTCGGTCAACAAAGAAAGCCAAAGGGCAAGGAACATGGAGCCACAACTGTTTGGCAGTCACTGCAGCCCATCCTTTAGGGAACGTGGTTGGGCTAGCTTCGATTGGGAAGATAATCAAATTTGATTCCATTGTGCTGGCAGCGTCAACAATATCCTCGGAAAAGTTTGAATGTGGAGACACTGACATTAAGGTTTTGATTGACTTTTTGTTTAGTTGCCCAAAAGTGCGCAAGATGTTGATAACAGGATCTGATTGAAGGGTGTGGGAGGATTCGTTTGCAAGCATGACTTTGGACATTCTTTCACCCAACTCGATTAGCCGAAGGGCATAGACGTCTAGCGCCTTTGGACTGGTAAAAAGTATTTGACTGAGATTCATGACAGCAGGGACAACCTTCATACTTGGAAGGCAGATTAGAATGTGCATTTTGTCCAGGACTGATGGTTGTTTAGCAATAGTGAGTGAAGAATCTTGCAAAGGTTGTTCTCCTTTGTGCAAATACAAGCTTTGTGGATATATCCAACTGACAATTGGAACAGTCATGAATGTTGTAATCAGTGCCATAATCAAAAACATGGCATAAATCTTTGGGGAAATTACCTGTGCCTGTAAACCAAGATTCAAAACAATAATTTCAACCAGTCTATAGTTAATGCAGCTTTTACCCTTTGGTGTTCATCAAGAAACCAATAGTCCACGATTCCCTCCATGGTATACCTGCCATTCTAGAAGCAAAGGTACAGCCTAGAATCTTTCCTCCGCAAGCAGTGAGAATAATCAGAATGATTACGCCCCATGTTTGTCCATCATCCAATGTGCCTAATCGAGTGTTTAGTCCAGAGTATGCAAAGTAGAGAGGTAAAAACAAGATCAAGACTAAATCTTCAATCTTTTCAGTCATGGCAATCGCAAAGCCCTTGTCATGAGGAACCATGAGACCCACTAAAAAGGCTCCGAAAATAGCATCTACACCAGCAGCCTGAGTAAAGAATGCAGAGATGGCCATGATAATGAAAACGACAAATACATTGAATTGAGTAGCACCATTTTCAGATTCTGAATTATTGATCAAATATATGAACAGAGGTCTGGCGGTGAAGGCAAGAAAGAGTCCCCAGGCAACTACAAGCAAAAACACCCAAAGAGCGTTAATAGCTTCGGCTGGATTATTGATAAGAGCAACAACCAAGACCAGCAAGCTCCAAGCTATAGCATCATCACTGGCGGCAGCAGCAAGAGTTGAATTGCCAACTGGTGTTCCTAGAAGTTTTCTTTCAGTCAAAATACGTGCAAGAACAGGAAAAGCAGTGATTGACATTGCTACACCACAAAACACAACAAAAGAAGTAAATGGCACTGAGTGATCTCCATACAAATCATATACAAGCTTAGCAACCCCAACTCCTGTTCCAAAAGGTAATATAATTCCAGCAAGTGAAATTGCAGCAGACTGTTTGAATTCTTTTGCAACTTTAATTGGATCCAATTCCATTCCAATCATAAACAAATACAAAATCAACCCAATATCTGCAACTAACTTTAGCAAAGGTAATGATGAAGTAGGGAAAACGTTACGTTGGAATTCCGGAATACTTGATAGAGCTGTTGGACCCAATATAATTCCTCCTACTACTTCCGAGATAACAGATGGTTGGTTTAGATACTGCAAAAATATTTTTATGATGCGCGCTGTACACACTATAATCACCATTTGCGTAAGGAATAGCGAGATGTTCTGCGAGAGCGGATTCATACCTGTCAGGAATGAATCAGAGGCAACAGACTGAACCATTTTTTGTGAAGAGCAATGAAATTGGAAGGCTCTTTTATCCTTTCAGCCACCTGAGTGGCGTTTTGTTTACTCTAAACAACTTGTGTTTAACCATACAGAGCCAACATGAATTTAGGACGAAAAATGCTGTAATGAATGAGGTAGGATTCTACATTCAAAATCAAACGAATGTTGGACTGCGTAAGATATTGGCATATCCATCTCAAAATGTCTTTCTTTTGTGCAGATTTCTGGTATTGATGTGATAGTATGCAGGTACAGGACCTGATATATTTTTGAAAGCTCAAAATTCCAATCTACCCTGTAGATCGCGAGTGATTATTCATTTTTTGTCATAATAGAATTCAGCGCTGGTTGAAAATGGTAACGTTTACAGTTGTGGTTCTTGTCCCGTTAGCACTAATATTCCAAGTTTAAATTTTGCATATAGCTAAAATTGACTATTGTTGAACAGTGCTGGTGAATACAATTCTTTGAATAATTTCCATCTTTTCTTACTATCACTGTATTCTATCAATCAACAGTTCATTAGTATATCCAGATAATGCATGTTGGACTTGTGAATATTTGAATAGTACTTTTTGAGATAGTTGACCACTCCTTGAAACGATGTTTAAGACAAAGCACCGAAAACTTGTTGACAGTAGTGTTCTGTTGTTTGACTTTAAAGCGGTTTCTAATTTCCTTATTCAGATGATATTGAAAACCAAGATCACGGGTTAACAATTGTCCATTGTTTGCATATCTACAAAATTACTATTATTATTTGAGGCCCGATTGCTATATATTGATGTTGAGTAGCTTTAATTCACAATAGCAAGTGACAGAATATGGGTTATTGCGATATCCTTCTTTGGAGAACATAACAGATACCAGGATTTGAGTCATAAAAATGTCTAACGTAATCAAGGCACTACAAAAATGAGATTCTAAAATGATCGAGCCCAAGAATTGAATCTCTATTTGGTTTGGATATCCAGATGTGATTCATTTCAAAAGGATTTCTTTCAAGATTTTGGTAAAGCAGTGGCCAATATTTCCCAAAGATCACTTTTTAATCAAGAAGAGTACCTGGCTTGATAAAGACATGCTTGTAGCAATCCTTAATTCCTGGCTGTGTGATTGGCTTCATTTTTATTCTTAGATCGGTGACAGCTCACAGCCACCATGACTTTGAATGTAAAAAGACACGTGCCTCGCAAATTTCTGCTAGTGAGCAGTAAAATATTAAACACACGAAAATATACAATCACACTTACGAACTTGGCCCAACATTGTCCCCTACTGTACGCACAAAGTAAGTATTTCAGCGGAAACGGAGTAAGCCACACGTGTGGCTGTCGGCATAGTGAGGATACTCACGCAATAGACAGTTATTCCATAACGTCTAAAAAAGAGTAGCAATGTGCGTGGTTCAAATTGCTTCATTGATCTACTGGATGATCGATTTTTGCCGGATTGGAACGAAAGGGATTGTGTATGTTCGCGTGAACCTTGTTGCAATGTCTATAACTGCCTTCCCCGTCCTTGCAAGAATTCTCACTGAAAGGAAGTTACTAGGTATCTCGAAACCCAAAGCACCGCATCATATCTCATTGTTAGCAAGCCGCACTATTTGTCAACAAACTCTGCATCGGGAAATACTCAGAACAGCATTATGAATAGAAAAAATCTTCTTCAAGTATAGTCGTTTGTTCAATAAAGAATTGTTTTCATGGATAACGGTTTGAAAATTATTTGACTAGAACAAATCTACTACACCAAAATTACTCTGCAACTATGGATTATTAGGAACTCATCCTCTAATCGACTCTATGAGATCCAACAACAGTAGCTGCTCTTCACCTGGACTGCGTAAAGAAAGATTAGAGCCACTTTTTTATTTATGGTAAATGACAAAGTGTTTCAAGTATTAATAGTAGATCAGAGTCATGTGACTCACCTCCACTTTGCATAAAGGAGAAAATTTCTTGTACTTGGCAATGGAAAGCGTAACAAAAGCAATCAAGGATATCACAACAGGAGAGCTTGGCTGCTCAAAATGCGGCGACTCGCACCATAAATCAGTCAAAATCCTCAAAGTGTTGGGGCTGTCGCTTTCGCAATTTCAAGATGCCTTATACTTGGAATCCAGAGCGCACTACTGCTTCAACTGCCAGACCAATATATGCAAATTTTGCGGAGACTACTTTTCCGAGAGTTATGGCAGTGATGTGCAGGATTCTGACGAGGAAGAGTTTCAGTTCCAGAACAACGAAGACAACAATTTGTTTCATTGTACCGATTCCTCCTTCTATGCCGTGTACCACTACTTGATGTTTCTAGAAGGAATTCATAATGAAGCGAACAGCATTGAAAATATCCGAGTGGAGCAATTGAAAGCAGTGAACACTGAATCAAAGGATAATGGCGTTGGGTATGCTAGCCACAAGACATCTGAAGAAGATATATTTAATGATATTCGGGACGAACAGAGCATTGTAGATTCAAGCAGAGATGATAATATCGTTGATGCCTTGGTCAATATGAGGCAGTTTATACCATCAATAGATAGAGGAGAGTACACATTCGATTATACGCCACATACCGCCTTAAAAGATCTGCTTGCCTGTTCGATATTGGGTCCGTGCCTTAAATCTGCCTTTAAAATTGCAACGCTGCATGATTTGCAGACTCGCCCAAAGCTATACGTCGAGTTTTTGCGATTATTGCTTTTAATTGCAAAGCATGGGGACTTGAACTCGTATCTTCTCACTGATCTCAATACAAACTCTGGTATTTTGGGAAACGAAATGGAATTCACAGAGGACACTATCTACAAGATGATCTCTCGCCTGGAAAAGCAAATATTGCAATACAATAAGCTAATTAAAGACAAGCAGAATGAATACAAAGACTTTTTGCCTTTTATTACAGAAATACTCTCTCTTCTCAGTTTACAAAATGATGTGACCATGGTTGAAGATTCAAGTGATAGTGTAACAGATATAGTGAAACATGAATATGATGTTGAAATGAAATTACCAGATGAAAAGACCATTTCGCAGTATATACAAGCATTGTCGCCATATAGCTTTGCGATGCAAGAGTTGGATGTGGAAAACTTTCCAGGTATCCTTGAAAATGACGGTCGTTCCAAAATCGTTGCAAAGGAAATTGCTACACTGGCAAACTCTATCCCAATAGACTATGGAACTAGTGCCTTTTTGAGGGTAGATGAGCACAGTATGCATCTTATGCAATTATGCTTGGTTGGTCCAGAGGGCACCCCTTACGCAAATGGAGTATTCATATTTGATATTGTTCTTCCAAACACTTATCCACTTGCACCCCCAAAATTTACTTTTAAAACTACTGGAAACGGAAGTTGGAGGGCTAATCCAAACCTATACAATAATGGCAAAGTTTGTCTATCCGTATTAAATACTTGGTCAGCTAATCAATGGATCCCTGGAAAATCAACGCTACTACAAGTAATAATATCTATTCAAGCAATGATTCTGGTGAACAGACCATACTTTAACGAGCCTGGATTTGGAGACCCTGAAGATAGCCTAGCTAGCAAACGTTACAGCGGAGATGTTAGAGTGAACGTGGTCAAATATGCAATGATAGATCAGATAAAGAATCCGCCACCAAATTTCAAAGAAGTGGTGCAACATCATTTCAAATTGAAAAAGGCGCGTATTTTGAAACAAGTGGAAGCTTGGAAAGAGTATCCTGAATCCAAGCGGGTCGATATTGAAGCGCTCAGAGCCGCACTGAGTGAATTATAAAATAAAATGTTTTAAATAGTACCTATTTGATCCATGGTTTTAGCAATGGATCTTCTACCGGTTTTTTAGTTTCTCTTTACATGTGCCGAATTAATCCAGTGATTTTAAATATCCCTTTAATATTTGTTTGGGTCTGAATTACTCAGTTGCATTTGACTAATTGTGACTCATTGTGACAGAGTAATATAAATAAGGAAAAAATCTGCAAAAGAGCAAATGTCTTCATTTGAAACAGTAATCAACACGACCGCACTCGGAAAGCGCAAGGTATTCATGCCTGTAGACAACTCTGAACGTACCCCTCACGTCGTTGCTTGGGCTAGAAAGAACGTATTAAGAGAAGGCGATCTAGTCATCCTCTTCAATGCTCACAAATCTGCTAGCGATGAATTACCAGGTGGCGGTAGCAAGGAAACTGTTCAGAAATACAACTCCGAGTTCCACAACGCATCTAAATCTCTTTTAACTACCTATGCTAACGAACTGAATGATTTCCACGTCAAGGGTGTTTTGGGAGCTGGAAAAGCAAAGAAGCTTATTGACGAGTTGTTGGATATAGAACAACCAGATTTGATTGTGATGGGTAAGAGAGATTTGGGTAAAGTCAAGCAAATATTCATGGGAAGCGTATCTAACCATGTTTTGAACACTCGCGATATCCCGGTCCTCATTGTTCCATGAATAAACGAATATTTATAATTCAGATAATGAGTCAGAATGATTCGTGAATATTTAAACAAGAAATTTTATGCTTTTTCTAAATGGAAACGAGACGAGTTTTGATTCCAATCGACAACACTGAAACCGCAGCCCACGTAATCAAATTCGCTTCCACCATCCTCAACAAGGGCGACGAAATAATCCTATTCCACGTGTATTCGTCTATCTACGACCAATCTGATTCCATCTTGACTGGCAAGTACCAAGAGGCTATCCTTGCTCTAACGGACGAAAACCAAAGAGTAGCTCAAGAGCTTTTAAAAAAGCACATCCAGTCTCTCTTGGATATGGGTTACAACGCTAGAGGAATAATTCAGAGCGGGAATATCAAAGAATTAATAGATGATACAATTCAGAAAGAAAAGATTGATTTGATAGTTATGGGAAAGAGAAGTGGATTGAATCCGGTACACCGCTTGCTACTGGGTTCGGTATCTTCACACGTATTGAATTCCTGCCATGTACCAGTCCTCATTGTTCCATGAATAAATGAATAGCTATGATTCGGTTTATGATTTAAGAGAAATCTTGTTTACTCATCGTGACACGAAATTACGCATAAAAATTACTCATTCTTACTCATCAAAAATGATTCATAACTCGTAAATTTTAGTATAAAAACAAGGAAAAGTATTCTCGGCATGACTGAAGAATTCAAACCAGACCGCAAGATTTTCATTCCAATTGATAAATCTGAAAGATCAGAACACGTAATCAGATGGGCAAAAGATAATTTAATCAAACCAACAGATTTGGTAATCTTATTCCACGTATACAAAGATATCGCTTCTGAAGTTGCAATGATTGGCAGCGGCGCTTATGCAGATGCAATTAAAGAACTAGAAGAGCAGCATGAAAAAGCTGCTTTTCAATTTGTAAAATCATATGCTGCGATAATCAATGTGGGCCATATTCATGTCAAGGGAGTTATTATTCCTGGCAATCCAAAGAAAGCAATAGATGAACAGATTGCAATTGAAAAGCCGGATTTGATTGTTATTGGAAAGAGAGGCCTGGGTAAAGTAGAACAGGTGTTTATGGGAAGCATATCCAATCATATTTTACACAACTCGTCTGTACCTGTAATAGTAGTTCCTCCATCAAAAGAATAAAATATTTGCAAGTAATTTTGTGTTCAAATATAAGCACAGCTCTTAACCGTTGAATATCATGCGGGTTTTTATTAATCCAAGTGTTCTGGATGCCGCAGCTGGCTGCTGATAAAATTACGCATCTTGACTCAACCAACGTAATTTTTGGTATTTAACCTCCAACGTGAATAACCAAATCGATGAATAATTTACAAAGCAAGCGTTCTATCCCTGATTTAAACGAGCTACGAGAATACAACCAAAAGGTACTGCACGAGTTATCTCTCACTGAATTTAAAGAACAAGTTATTGAGCAGGCAACGGATTTCACCCCAAAGAGGATTGTTTTTCTACCAGTTGATGGATCAGTATACACTGAAAAGGTTGTAGACTGGGCTTTAAACAACGTTTTGAAAACCTCCGACTTGGTTATATTATTCAACGTGTTTGCTTCTCCTTACAATGCGACAGGCGGGCCAAAAACCACTGCAAAGTATCAGGACACTGTCGAACATGTTCATACAGAGTTTAGACAGAAAGCGGTTGATCTGATCGTGAAGCTAGGAAACGTACTCAATTCAAATGGTATCCGAGTGAAAGGCGTTGTTGCTAGTGGATCTCCAAAGAAACTAATTGATGAACAAATCGAAAATGAACACCCGGATGTTGTTATTATAGGGAGAAGAGGGTTGGGGCAGATTCAGCAAATGTTTATGGGAAGCATTTCCAACCACTTGATACATTCTACCAAAGTGCCGATTATTCTTGTTCCATAAATAAAGCCTCTTTTTACATATATTAGAGGATTATATTGATCAAGTGTGGATAATAAATTCAGTGCTGGCAGAGGGAAATTGATAGATCACGATGAACTGTATGGCTAATGCTGGATGACTGATGAACAACCTTGGTCTAAAGAGAATCATGATGAGTAAATTTGTACTCACGTCTGTGTTGAAATAAAAAATACAAATGGCGAACGGAACGCAGGCAATGACAAGAAGCTACATTGAAATTACCGCAATATCCATGCCAAATTCAATGGATAATTTCAAAGGGTCAAATTGGAATATTCTACAAGTTGAATGAAAATCATTCCATTGTAGTCACACTCATGCAATTACTAATTCTGACTTATCAACTGACATAAATACCCACCAAATCCTATCCAACCAATGACATTTGGAACTGAATTCGCTGAAACTGTACACACAGCTCCATCTTACTTTGTCCCAACGAGAAAAGTATTCGTACCAATTGACCAACCTTCAGCCGAAAAACTAGTTAATTTTGGTAAAAAATCCGTGTTTCAAAAGACTGACTTGATTGTGTTATTTCACGCTTATGCTGATATAACCCACGGCGCCAAAGTTAATTTGGATAGGTATAGACAAGAAACGCTTGAATTGCAGCAAGGAATTAGGCAAAGGGCTGTTGAGATGATGGAAAAGTTGGTAAAGGATCTCGTTAGTGACGGTTTCCATGTTCAAGCTTATATTCAAAAAGGACAGGCTCAATATTTGATCGACGAGCATCTAAAAGAAGGAACTTATGACTTGATATTAATGGGAAGAAGAAACCAAACATCGCTGAAACAATTCTTGCTTGGATCTGTTAGTAACCATGTTGTTCAAACTTGTTCGATACCAGTTACTATCGTTACTTGATAAAATTGTATAAATGTTTTATTTACCAATTCCAGTTTACCATACTCTGAATTGGATTAAATTCAGATTAATCACTTGAATCAAGCCAAATACCTGAAGTACTGCAATGGGGAGGATCAACCACCGATTAGCAACTTTGGCTTTCTTGAAGCAGCCAACACCAGTTACCAGTACAATTAATCCTATAAAGATTATAAATAGTAAGAGGGATACTTGAGCAACAATAATTCTTGGCTTGTCTTCAATAGATACACTCCCGCTGTTTAACAGTTTAACCACTATGGAAAGAAATAGCAAACTAAATAAAGGAGTAGTAACGGCCAAGATATCAATAATCCTTTGGCATAGGTTGCTTCCAAGTGCTGCATTAATAAGTGGTGTTGATTCGTCGTTTTCTGATTTACTTTCAACAAATCTCTTGATTGCCAGGAATGCTAAAACAAATGACAGTAAATGCGTCCCTGCATTTACCAGTAGCCCAGCTTGAACAAGAAAATAACCATCGAGTAGAGTCTTTGGGTAGTGTGTAGTCTGGGTTCCTTGCGAACTGCCAGATACTACTATTTTACTAATTCTCTTTTTCTGAAAGATGACTGATATTGACAGCGTTCGATTTAGGTCTTGAAACAGTAAAATATTATTTGGTAGCGGGTCAGAACTATTTGTTTTCTCTACTAGTTGCAAGTTGTATTGCATAGAGTTTAGTATTACTGCAATCTTGTTGGAATTTGCAAGAGGACGGATAATAAATGGAGGATATGGCATCATGAAATACTTTAAAACCCCATGCCAAATAGTTCTCTTGTTTCTAAAATGTCCCTGTTTTAATTCTAGAGCACCTTTACTTTTTGAGTAGCAGCAATATTTTGCAGAGTTGGTTGCGCAAACTTGTACTTTGAAGATACAGCATTCAATTCGCTGGGATGCAGAATGTTTAAATACGCGTTTAGGGCCTTTGGGTAATGGTGAATGAGAGGAGAGCTAAAGAACACTCCAGCTTCATTAAATTCTGGAATGATAAATGCAAAAGAAGAGAACCCAGGAATCGCCCCACCTTTGGTCCAAATCTTTATGCTTCCATGTTGTTGAAACTCAAACCCATTAATATATCCATTTTCACCATACCAATCGTGATAATACATTGGCTTCTTCATTAAATCCATGGTTGATTGAGATTTGAAGATTCCTTTACCGTTGTTCAACATTGCACGAAAGAAACGCAATACATCTTTGGGATTTGATACCATATCACCAGTAGCATACCCTTCAACATCAAACAATTCAAGGTTTGCTTTCGCATCTTTTGAAAAGCACAGATTATTTAAATTCGGCTGTTGATAGGAAAATCCACTAGATTTAATATCCAGATTGCTAAAGATGTTTCGTTTTAGGTAATCACCTAGAGGGTTTCCAACTATTTCTTCAACTATAGCCCCGAGAAGCACCCAACCTTGGTTAGAATAGCTTGGTCCACCAAAAACCCCGACTTTATCAATATAATCTGTAGTAAATTTCTGAAAACTGTCCTTGTGCGGTGTTGGAGAATGTGGGAAATCAACTGGCCATTTATTCCAAAGACCTCCTTCGTCAAATGAAGTTGTATGCTGCAACAAATCTTGAACCAATAGATTTTGCTCTTTGACTTGATCTTGCAACCAAGGCAGGTAGTCTGCTACTGGTGCAGTTCTATCCAATAAGCCTTGCTCAATCAATTGAAATGCTGCACTTGCAGTGTACATCTTTGTCACGCTTCCTATTCTCCATAGCGTATCCGAGTCTGGAGCGCCTTTCGATTCTCCATCCAAAGTATAACATGTGCCGTTATTGAAATCTACGTATACTTCACGATCGCCGTCCAGTTTGTAAAAAATCGAACTAAATGCTTCTGGATAAGCTTTCGTAAGATCTACTTGTTTTTGGAATTCCGTAAACCATTTAGATCGCAGTTCCGATTCGAAATCCATCTTTCTTTTCGCTAGAGCTATCCCGATCACCGCACAAAGCAACTTCATTTCCCAAAAATATTCAAGTTTTCAAATCGGCGAAAAATGAAAAAATATATCCTCGCCATGTTCCCATATCCCTCAGGGTAACGAATTCAACTAAACAGGTTGCTGCATATGGGGCATCTACGAGTATACACTATCGCGGATGTAATTTCTCGCTTTTACAAGACAACGCATCCCATAGGATGGGATAGTTTTGGATTACCAGCAGAGAATGCCGCCAAATTCAACAATAAAGACCCGCAAGAATGGACCAATCATAATATCAGTCAAATGAAGAATCAGCTTTTGAAAATGAATATTGATTTTGACTGGACAAATGAATTGTACACCAGCGATCCCAAATATTACAAATGGACTCAATATATATTCTTGAAACTGTACGAAAAGGGATTGATTTATCAGAAAGAGAGTGTAGTTAATTGGGATCCCGTGGACAAGACTGTCTTGGCGAATGAACAAGTGATTAACGGAAAAGGTGAGCGTAGCGGAGCCCTTGTGGAAAAGAAATACTTGAAGCAATGGTATTTTAAAATCACACAGTATGCGGAGAGATTATACAAGGATTTAGATGAGTTGGATTGGCCAGAGGCTGTAAAGCAGCAACAGCGAAATTGGATTAAACCAAAAACCGGAAGGCTGATCAAATTCACCGTTAAAGGACAAACCCTGGAATGCTTTTCATCTGAATCAGTTACAAGTGGGCATTTCATAGCCATTGGACTGAGTCATCAGTTGGTTAAAGATTTGAGAAAGAACCCGGAAATTAAACAGTATGTTGACAGTGTATTACTGGACCGCAATTCTTCAAAAGAAATCGATGGAATATTCACTGGGCTTTACGCATCAAACTCAGAGTGTAAGGAGATCCCTATACATATAACGAGGTTTATGTTAAATGATATCGAAGGATGTGAATTGGGAGAGTACAATAATCCCACACATCAAAAATACATTGATAAATATGGCATCAACTACTCAGCAAGTCTATCAAAAGACAGCTATCCACCAGTAACTAAATATCAGCTACGCGATTGGTTAGTATCTAGACAGCGATATTGGGGAACTCCCATTCCAGTCATTCATTGTCCATCATGTAAAGCCGTGCCTATTCCCGAATCTGATTTGCCTTTGAAACTAGAGAATAAAAATGAAACCCCAGAATGTCCCAAGTACTTTATATTAATTCTAGGTGCAAGGCAGATTCGCGATATGAAAGTGATACGATGGATACGTTTGTGGACTCGTCTTGGTACTGGATAAGATTTCTAGATTCTCACAACAACAAAGAATTGATTTCAAAGGGAAAGCTGAACAATCTTCCAGTTGACATCTACGTTGGAGGAATAGAACATTCAATAATGCATTTATTGTATGCCCGATTCATATCCAAATTTCTAACGGATATCAAGCTGATTGATATTCCAAAAGGAGAGCCATTCAAGAAACTGCTGACACAAGGAATGGTTACTGGAATCACTTTTAAATGTCAAAACACCCACCGCTATATTCCATCAAACGAAATTGAATATGTTGATAATCAACCAAGAGCGAAATCAACTTCTAGTCCTGTAAAAGTTACATTTGAAAAGATGAGCAAAAGTAAATTCAATGGGGTCAATCCACATGAAGTTATCCAGCAGTATGGAACAGATGTTACGAGATTGTTCATTCTTTACAAGGCGCCTCCCCAAGATGAATTGGCTTGGGATGCAACTGCGATTGTAGGAATGCAACGTTTCTTGAATAGAGTGCAAGATTTAGTGGAAACCCCCTTTACAGTAAACCTTGAACAGGAAAGACTAGCTAACACAACTGTAACCAAAGTAATTTCAACTGATATAGGTAACCCGATATATTGAAAATTTTCAGTTCAATTTGGCAATAACCGAATTAATGAAGCTTTGCACAAGTTTACACACCAGCTATAGTACCGAGGGTATGAAGCGTTTGCTAGAAATGCTGTCAATTTTCACCCCAGAAACCGCATCACGATTGTATGAAAAGATACAACCTGGGAAAATGCTCGAATTTCCTAAACACACACAAACAGAAAAAGTAAACGACAGTTATAGAATACTTGTAAATGGAAAGCGAGTCAAAGAAATGCAGATTGGAGAAATGGAAGATGAGCTCTTGAAAAAAGTTGTTTTAAACGATTTGGGGATAGAGCATTACAAAAACGTGATTGTAAACCAGAGCAAAAGAATTGTCAATGTCTTGAAATGATTATAAACACCATCTTAATATAACAATTACTTATTTATTTCTATGATCATCAAGTAATTCAAATATATCTAGATTACCGCCAGCTGTAGCAGAATCCTGCGCAGATTGTGTAATTAAAAGTCGAGCATCTGCAAGAAGTAGTTTGAGTATTTCTCTATTACCTACAAAGCAAATATATCGTAAAGCAAAAGAGTCATCAGCATTTGGATCCAGAGTGGGACACATTAAAAACATCTTTACGATATCTACATTTTGCAACTGTATTGCCAATCGAAAAGTGTAGTAATCGTCCAGTTCGATGGATATACGGGGATCATCAAGTAAACTTTGAACTATTTGAATAGAGTTTCTTGCTACTGCATTGATCAACGATTCATCTTCTCTTTGTGATGGATCAACTCGTTTGTCTTGCAAAAGCAGTTTAAATATATTGTAATTGCCAATAACTATACTAGAGTGGATTGCGTCTTGATTGCTAGCACTCGGATCGACATTTGGTAATTGCACAAAATATTCAACAAGTTCAAAATTCCCGCTTTCCACAGCAAATCTGATTGGAGCATTATCATTACACGCTGGATCTACGCGTTCATCGGCAACAAGCAATTTAACAATATCCAAGTTTCCAGATTTACATGCTTCCATTATGCAATATTGCCCATTATCGTTTGGATTTGCTCGTCCATCTTTCAAAAGCATATCCACAATCTCAATATTTTGTAATCTAACTGCTTCGCATAATGAAAAACTAGAATCAGCACAAGGATCGACTCTATTATCCTTCAGCAAAACAGATACAAAAATGGGTAACCGCCTCATAACTGCTAATTTAAGTGGATATTGATTTAAGGCAGTAGGGTCAGCTCTTCCATCGTGTAATAGTGCTATCAAAATTTCTATATTTTCACTTTGCACTGCTAAACTGATTGCATTGTTTTCCATAAACATTGGATTGACCTTTGGATGTCTCAGTAATATAGTGAGAATATTGATATTTTTCAGTTTGATTGCTAAATATAAACAGTAGTTTGAGTATTCTGATGGATCTACGCGACTATCTTGAAGTAGTTTGGCAACCATTTCCATATTTTGAGCATTTATCGCCGCCCTAATTGGAGCGTTATTTGATAAGCTAGGATTAATGGAAGGATCTGATAATAACAGGTTAAATATGTGTTCATCACTCTTTTTAATTGCTAAAAGCAGAGCTGAATCCTTTTCTTTTTCTGAAAAATACATTTCTGATTCGCCAGAAGGTAAAGTTGGACATTTTGGTATTTCTTCTAGTTTCTTTTGTCTAAAAGGTGTTGCTACTTTTTTGCTTTCGTCTACATTCTCAAATGGACATAATGCAGGGTTCGAATTTCCCAGTTCTTTTACAACTGAATTGCTTTGTTTGTAGTAGGAATGTTCTACAATTAGACTATAACTACCCATTAACATTTGAACAATATCAATATTTCCAACATCCACGGCCAACTTTAAACATCCATCCACTTCAACTCTAGAATCATTGAGCAGTAATCTCGTTATTTCAATATACTCTTTGGATATTGCAAATTTCAACCTAAAGTGAATACAAATTTACCCTTCTGAGCTTGGAGTAACTCTAACATCATTCAGCAGTAATTCTACAATATCTGAATGCGCATTTCGAATCGCCGATCGTATACAGTAGTTATTATCTAATGAGGGATCAATAAACGGTAAAAAATATCTAGTCATTTCGTAATGTCCTCCATTCACAGCCAACCGAAGACAACGAGCATCAATACATCCTTCAACTCTTTCGCATATGTACAATACAATATCAAAATATCCCCTTGAAACCAAAATAGGAAAGCTGTTTGTTTTCATCAATTGTAAATCTACTCTATCACACTGCAGCAACTTCTTGATTAAAGGAAAATGGCCGCCGGCACTAGCGAATCTAAACGCATTGTTCACGTCAATCGTTTTTTCAAGTGTGTAATCGAAAAGGCTTTCGCTACCTACGAAACTTGCTTTCATGAATATTCTAGAATTACATTCCTGCTACCTTGTGAACTCTATACTCGTAAATTCGCTGCCAAGAACCAATCTAAAGATCAAGCTTGTGTCAATGAGATTTTCTGAAGTTGCCCATTTCATTACCAACTGTTTCTCTCTTTGAAAACACATTACTGGGAGCAACTCTACATCCCAAACGGAAAGCAAATGTTCATAATCGTCCGGTTTCATTTTAGCTCTGATAAATACTCCACCGTTATTCCGTAAGGATTCTTTCATTGCTTGAAATGTCAGCTCTGGCTCCGCTGGTAAGCCATTGCAACCTGAGAATCTAAACTGATGATACTCGATCAAATTCAAATGACCGGCTATTGACAATAACAAATCCTTTGAAAGTAATTCTCTGTTAAAAATTTTGGTAAACCGTTTACTCTGAGTTTCCTTTTAAAAATCCCGAGTTAGACCGAGGATTGAAAAGCTTATTATTCCAATCAACATGATTTCAAAGAGGAATTTTGTTGGTTGAAAGAAAAAGCTACTGCTCAGTAGATGAATTCGCATTTGGAAGGTTGTTCCAGCTTGATTGAGGGCTTACTGGTGATGATCAGTGGTCCAACTTGAAAACAAGGAAGTGGTTATGCAGGACTATCAGCCATGTATGGTTTGTGACCAGTGATGGATGTGAATCTCTTCTGTTTGTGCGCCTCATTCAATTGCTCTTTTGGCCACCTTACGCCAGTGCCTCATTCCAGCTGGTTAGCAACTCGGATTAAAGACATAAAGATAACCAAAACAAACCCTTTTTGATTTCATATATACAAAAATGTAGATTTAAAAGCTTCCTTCTTTTTTCATTCTTTGTAACGCATGGTAACAGTGTGGATCCTGGAAAAATCTGTGGCTAGTGCAAGCGTTTAACAGTGGTACCATGTGGTTTGGAGATTATAAAAAGCATGGTGTCGAATTCATTGTTATGGGAATTAAAATACCGCAGCTGCTGAATGGACAAGTTATATGTTGCTCCAAATGTCGCTCTCACTTTTGCTATTTGGATGACATGATATCTAATGAACTGCGGTCGAGCAAAGACGAAGCTTATTTATTTCCGCAAATGTACACTAAAGCTAACGATAGGGAAAATTGTAAATTTGGACGAAAAGCGTATTACAAGAGTGGGTTTCAAGTATCTGAAATGCGTTGTGTAGATTGTGAAATGTTTATTGGTTGGAAGTACCATATTAAAAAGCGGAACTTGTTTTTGATTGAATCCAAGCGAGTTGTAATTAGACAGTAAAGTGTATATAATCTTTTTTGATGAATAATATATTGTTTTAAAGTATGATCTTTTTTAAAACACGAACAACGGATATTGATCAATTATTTAACATCTAAGTTTATTGAAATCAAGCAATAATGTCAGAGATCTTTTGCCAGATTGACTTTGGTTC
>JADGKB010000070.1:0-77131 GCA_027604185.1 Boothiomyces macroporosus | reverse complement strand
CACAACGACTATGACGACCATCATAAGCCAGCTCCTAAACCTCACAACGACTACGATGATCGTCATAAGCCAGCTCCTAAACCTCACAACGACTATGACGATCATCATAAGCCAGCTCCTAAACCACACAACGACTATGACGACCATCATAAGCCAGCTCCTAAACCTCACAACGACTACGATGATCGTCATAAGCCAGCTCCTAAACCAAATGAAGAGTACTCTCACAAACCAAAACCAAAGCACGAAAAGTATCATACTAAGCCGGTTGTTGATCATGATGGATATGATGAAAAGAACAAGGGCTATCGTCAATCAACCAAATACAAGAATTCGCAAAAGCCTAAATCCTATGAAATTGCCGATTGCGATTGAATGATTTATGCTGTACAATAAATGCATTTCAAGTTGATCCACCTTTCTCTAACTGTAGTAACACTTTTTATTTAAAATACTTCCTTGTATTTTTCGCTAACCTGCACCATCTCTGAATATATCTCAGCATCTGGGTCAATACCATTATTACCAAAATCTGGGTTAAAGTTGGAGACAGCCATTTCTCTCACAGTTCCTACATTTTCAACCTTTCCCAGTATTTCCACTACTCCTGGTTTGCATTCAGATCCCTGTTGTAACAGAATAGAGATCTGTCCTTTATCTGCAGTTTCAAGGATCGCTTGAGAATCTGTTTTCTGTTTTTAATTCAATATGTACTGATCGGATTGTTCCAACTAAGCGAACTATTCCTCCAATGTGATTTCCCAATTGGTTTGAATTGACTCTGGGGGTAGATTGTTGATTCATTTTTCGGAAAAGTGAAACTGAAATTGTCCAGAAGCATAGACCATCAACCCATCAAAACCAATAAAAATCATCAAAAATTTGGGGCGTAAAGACAAAGGGAGGTTATTGTATGTTGCGGTGGCACAGGAGATTTATTCCAATGCAAGTTACAAGAAGTATTTTCGATCAGCGTTCACGCTTGTATTTGTGGATAAACGTCATCCTACATTGTTGCGGTGGAAAAACTTTAATTATGGTATAAATAGCGCAATTCCCGCCAGCTGAACGCAAGTCTAGATATCTTGCAGATATACACATGCAATGTGAACTTGACTATTGAGCACGTCCTTGTGTTTAATTCTACCAGAGTTTGCAATTACCAAGTCTTTGGAAACTGAATCTCTCTTCGCTTCGTGACACCTTTCATTAAACCAACGAGATATCGTACTCTACCTGAAATAATAATATGCAGATCATTTCTAAAGCATAGTTCTAGACATGATATTCATTGTTCTTATGAAAAACGCATTGTCATTCAAACAATGGACGCGGAAGTATAAATTACTTTGTACAGTTTCAAGAAAAACAATGAGCAACATAACTGATACTGGGGCACTGCTGACCGTGAACATTGTATCCACATCCATCTTGATGTGCTTTGGTGCAAAACAATTGGCGGATCTATTTCACTATGACATGCGGACAAAGACTGACCCTTATCTGTGGTGGATTAAAACTCTTTGCTCCCTATGGGCTACTATCAATGCTGTTGGGTTATTTCTCGTGTTTAGGACGGACCTGAATGATAGCAGCTGTAATATCTTTTTTGCATTGTAAGAATATCTAATTTTAGGGCTAATTGGGGATCTCATGGCGTCAACGCATTCGTAGAAGCAATTTGGTTATTCCAAGTTTGGTATATGTACCAAAGAAACAAGCTTGGCGGAGCTTGTTTGGCGTTTCTGTTCCTTTTACGTCTTGGAGAAGGTATTGCGGACACAATTCTTGGAGAAGGCTATATTGATCCTGTTCTTGGCTGTTCATTTATTCAAAATCCAATTACTGGACAGTTGTATGAATATACAGACCTCGCGATTGATTTTATTTCCACAATATGTATAGGAATCTATTTAGTCAGGGCAAGAGCAGGAAATGTTTCAAGTGCTAGCAATTCCATTTACGCTTCTATAGGGATCACCAATTTAATCAGAAACGTAATCTTGACTACTTTCAATGTAATCTTGAGTATCATATTGAACCAAGATCCTACCAGTCCTTTGATTGTTCCTCTTTTCCAGTTTCAATTGGTCGCAATGTTTAGCTTAACATGCTACGAGAGAGATATCTTGCTCCTGTTCAAGCATATCTATGAAGGAACCTCAGATCAAGACAGAAAGACAGTGCTTACCAATGACACAAAGAAGCTTGGCACAGTTTCAAAAGGCCACAGTAGCATTGCTAAAGAAAACAGCTTCGCAGTTTCAATGCAAAAGGAATCCAGTGCTGCTACTCGAAACGAAACCCCCAACGTATTTCAAAAAGAAAATTCGAACGCCCAGCCAATGTTTAAAAAATAATACTCTTTAATAAAGCGTATAATTTGAATATCGTTGAGTTATTTAAAAACCATGTAAGATTTAAGCAAGACTTTGTTTTGACGCGTTTCTCTTCATGCCTCCAAAGTCAGGGAAAAAGGGAAAAAAACAGAGCGCTGAGGCTTCAAAAGAGGAGCAATCCAATAGCAAAAAGGCGGATGCGTTGAAAATGCCATCAGTAATCCGGAGAAACTATCTACCTCGAACATATAGTGGCCACAATTTGCTATACAGCAGCAATTTAACTGGGATAGCTGGACGTATTCAAAAATCCATCCACACACTAGTTTGGCATCATCCTAGAGAGATGAACGAGTTTCCTCCGCTTGTGCCGCTGGAATATGAAACGGAAATGAAATTGTTGGATATAATTATGGGAGATGATCCATTAAATGAAGCAACGGCTGTCCAAGATGATCAAAAGAAAAGAGCTCAGCTTGCAGAAAGTGGATTGAAGGAAGCATTGTGGCAAGCAGGCAAGAAGAGAGTGACCTTGCAAGAAAGGTAACGCTTACTAATAAAGACACAACGCAATCATAATCGCAATGCAAGACACTATCCAAAAAGTAGCGCAGGAATACAATGATAGATTTAAAACTGCAATGGAAGGCTTTCTGAAAATTTGGCTGGAATATGCAGATTGTAAGATTTATTAATGATAGATAACAGCACGACAATCAATTCAGTGGATGTGGATCTAGCCAGGCATTCTCTTCATAATTTTGAGACTATCAAGCAAGTATTCGAATCCAAAACCAAAAAATTGATAACCATCCTTATGGATTTGGAAAAAAGCTTGGAAGTGATTGAAAATGAAAGAGCAAAGAAGTTAGGGTCTACTTTGCTAAAGGCTGCCGATCAATTGAAAAAGTTGAATTTTCAAAGACACGATGCTATCGATCAAGTGCTGAAAGAGGAGTCGTTAGCTATCAACACGATACTGTTGGACAATCGGGAGTCTATTTATGAATACGTGTATGATTTTCATAAATTGTTGCAAGTAATGCATGACAAGACTAGAAAGAAATTTCAAGAGGCTAACAGTAACTGGCAGAAAGTCCGCTGGGATTCAATTTATCCCATATTTAGTTCTCAAGTGAGGATGGTATACGATATAGATATTGCGAGATTTTATTCGGACTACAACGCCAAATTTGAAGAAAATGTCAGGTATGGTTTGAACCATGTATTTCCGTACTAAACAAGGTTTTGCGATTAATGGAAAACTACGATGACAGACATCTAGCAGAAAATTATTCTGAATGGCTGAAACACATGGATTCTGGAATCGAAATGCAAAGAAAAACAATTGACGATTTCCTGTCAAACTTGAATCTAATCGAAAAGGAAATGGCAGTGAAAATGTCCAAATTATATTTCTTTTGGTATTCGAAATTGCATGAAGTAATTCCTGCTAAGTTAGGTGAATCCAGATAGCGAAGTAGAAATCATTCAATTTGTAAAAACTCTATCAAAAGATGAAGAGATTCAACAGGGAAAAAGGGCTTCAATTTCCCTACTCTCTAAAGCAAAAATTAACTGTTTCATAAAAAGAATGATTATGGAGTTTCTATCTTGCTTGTCATGCACCAAATTTGGATATTTTGAAGCCCAGTTAATTGAAGTAGAAGTTGAAGTATCAAAGCAGCTTCATGATATTTCCACACATTATGATGAAATCATGGAAACTGCTGAAAAAACTTTCCAAGCCGACCTACTTGCTCTCCAGAATGAGTTTAAAGAGAGCAACATTCCTAAAAAAGTTCAAAAAATTAAAGAGCACCATCAAGTCTTGGCAGAAAGTATCTTTGATTTAACAAAGGTCTACATGAGCGGTTCAAAAAATCTGTGGAAATAGTCAACTCGTTGATGGACAAGGCAAGAGCGGTATATAGTTCCTATGAAGAAATAGTAGACGATAGCTGATTGTAGCTTGGAAGAATGTTTAAAGAGAAAGAAATTGATGTTGATGACCCAAACACCATATTCTTGGAACATCAATTTTGGCAACAGAAAATAAACGAATGGAAACTAGAACAAGCTGCTTTCGCAAAGCACAAAAATCCAATTGAAAACGACCCCAAGATTAAAAAGCATCCCCAAGGCAAACATTCTCAACGGGAACGAACAAAATCAGAAGGTCCGCCTATCGCCCAAAGAAAAGACACCCTCCTTGATGGTACAATAGCTCAACCACTTCCTAATGCTCTCACGTTACTAGAAAACTATGATTTCAAGGAATCTTCCGACTTGGGGTATTTGGTAAATTTGGTTGAAGATCAATGCAATGCTGTAGTCACCATTCAAGTCTTGGATCCTGAACCAATTAAAAAGAAAAGAATAGAATTAAGCCAGAGAGTTTTTAAGGAATCTAGTAAACTTTGGGAAGCAACGCAAATAAAACTTCAACACAAGATTGAATTAAAGACTAATCAATTAGTTGAAGCACGTATGCAAGCTGTGAATTCTCAATTACGAAAAATCATGGCCACAGAAAATGCAGGCAATGCTAGAATCGGTAATTAAAAGTTGAACAATAGAGGAGCTATCGAATATTGCTGTAGCACACGAAAATGAAGCAGTTTTTATAGTTAACGCTATTGAATCGGCCAAAAATACTTTGACAGAACGCTTAAAGAATGTTTTGGCCATAATTAAAGCGTTTGTAGGATCGACTTTGAAGGAAACTAATCACAGACTTGCCACTAGCAAAACCACTATGCAACTGCTGAATCTAAAGAAAGAATTCAATTTACTGGTAGATATGTTTCAAAACGATATAAAAGAAGAGTTAGGGGCAGCTTTGGCCAATTTCGATCACTCGAAAAAGATGATTGGAAGATCCAGAACACAAGGCAACCATTCAAGTGCCTGGATAATTATCAAAGAACAGGGAGTCTATGACCCTGCCACTATCTTGAATGTTTTGGATACCTGGCGCAATGGTATGGAAGATGAGATGAACAAACTACTAAAAGATGTTTCAAACCAAATTAAGCAATGCAAGAAAGACTTTGAATCCTACGAACAGGACTCTGTTTTCTTGGATTTCGTGCAGCTAAACTGGAAAAGAATTAGAAATATGTTGAAAGGAGAGGTATTCGAATGTAACATAGACCATTAAATGCAACAAGATACAAACAAAATTTGCAAATACCATCACCAATTATATTGGAATGACAAAGTCCGTTGATACTTGGTTGGAAATATTGGCCTTACTTGAATCTACAAGAAATATACAAAGAGAGGCTTTACAGATCGCCAAGTACCTGTGCTGCCCGTATACAAATGGTGGTATTTTGGAAATGCAATTCCTTGAAAAGCCGCTCCCTGAATTGTGGAAAATTTGGAAAGAAAGGTAATTAATGCTAACGAGACCACACTTGAATATATATGTGCAAAATCAAGATATTGAATCATTGGTGGAGAATCCTCTATTTATAAAAGTAAATGTATCCCGGAAGAGCATATCAAAGGAGAATATTTCATCAAAGAAGAGTATGTCCAAGGAGAATTTCTCAAGAGAGAATTCAATCTCTGGAAGCAAGTCGAATCTTAATTTATCAAAAGATGGTATGAAATCAAGCCTGCCCGAATTAAATAACCGAGATGAATTGAAATCAAGACAGTCACAGACCAGGGAAATGGAAGGAAAATCAAACTTGCCTTCTACTGAACGGCAGGATCTCATTTCACGAGGGGCCGATGTGGAAACAGGGAAAAGCACTGCCAAGACAAATGCAAAATTCATCAAGAGTTTTTCTGAAAAGGACAATCTATTAGGGTTTGATGAGGGGCAGATCAGTCAGCAAAGGCTGGATAATATTATCAAAAAATGGGTAGATTGTGTAAAGAAAGCTGTGACCGAAAAGTATGATGTTCATATAGCCAGCAATCAAATCAAGAAAACGGACGCGATACCTGGTAACATGGTCGAGTTTACAATAATGATCGACAAGACTTTTATATCCGGCTTTTTACAAGAAGCGAAACAATTCAAAGAGTTGCAAATTAAAGGTAAACCATTATAATCCAGAATTCCATCAAAATTTGCACAAATTCTACAACACTGTGCAAGAAGCAACGCTTGAATTGACCAAAAATCTAAGACTTAATGCAATTGATAGGATAGCAAAAATATGGAACAATTCAACCAACAAGTTTGCCGAATCGAGAAAGGTGTTTGTCAAAGAGCGACAGAAATGTGAAAAAGAGTTAAAGTTGATCAACACCAAATACGAAAAGATTCAAGAGATTGAAAGATTGGATACAGAAATAGCATCTATTTCTGAAAAGTTGTTGATTAATTTTTATGAGTTGCAGAGTGAATGCTCCCATCATTTTTGTCAGGCACTAGTGGATTTCCTTGACCGAATGCATTTCTTGACAGTCTACATATCTGGTATTTTCGATGACTATTTCGATCTTGAATTGACCGATGGAGGTAATCTAGAATCTATGCCTGTTGAATGGCAAGCTTTAGAACCGCTAGATTTGAGCAGGTTTCCATTCAAAGAAGTGGTAGATAGGTACAGCAAGTTTTCCATCCAATGTAAAAAATCTGCTGACCGCTATCGACAGCAGTTTATCGAGTATAGAAAAATGGTTGTTGATGACGTGTTGCAGAACATTATCCATCACTTTAAAGTACTTGAATCCCATGGGCAATTGCAAGAAGAGACGGAAAAGAATTACTTGGTTGAATGGCAAGAAAAATCTGCTAGGACAAAGAGAGCGTTTCAATAAATTGATTGTAAAACTATCTATTTTTTACATACAGACAATAGTCCAGCCATACTTTTTCTCCTCCAAAATAAAATGCTCTGGCAGGGAACTTTGTTTTGCCAGCATCTAGAAATGGTTGACAGTATAGCTTTTTCCATTCTTTTCTTTTTCCATAGAAAGGTTCCACAGGATCTTCAACTGATGTTTCTGCAGGAATAGTATCAACCAGATAATCACACTGAGAGATATCCACCTAAAGTCAATAGATTTTACATATAAACTTGGCTCTGGTAGATTTAAATCATTGACCTTGGTTGGTATATAATCATAGTATCTTGGTAACGATTTTTGCTTATCCACATATTCCTTAACACTATTAACTTGTTTCCAATCCACACTGTCACTTTTGAAATAGCCTGGAATCAAACCATTAAAATGGTTAGGAATAAACCAGAGTTTCATTCCGTGAGGGATAAAATAGTGGGAGGGGAATCTGTACCATTCCTTACCAACACATACATTCAAATCCCTCTTCAAGTAAAATGCAGGTGAGCTCTGGTTCAACCTATTCCATTCTTCTACCGATACCAGTGGGGGTGGAGCATGTTCTAAATGCGAATATATTTTCATTGGCGCTCCATAAAACTGATACTGAGAAAATATTCTTGTGATTGAAATGAATGTAAATACAAAGATAAAGAGATTCTTGAGTACAGCAATAGTTCCAAAAGTGAATTGCCTGAGCTTTTCAAAATATAGCATTACTGTCTGAACTATATTGAGAAAAGCGTGAAGACTTGTTGCTGCATTAAAGCAGATCATTGGGAATACAACATACATGAATCTTTCTTCTTTGTGAGGCTGCATGCTAAATATAGTCAACCATATATAGAATGGTAATTGATATCCTACTACTTCTATCCATGACTTGAATGTAAGTTTCATTTCGGTGAATTTACTGATTATCTGAAATTAATATGTGGTACTATTATGGGCAAGCTTACAAGCGCAGCAACAAATACAATGTTAAAATTGATTATCCCGTTAAACAAGTAAAAGTACCATGGCTCTGTTCCATACAAATCCGGACCTCTCTCGCTCCCAAACACATTGTACTTTAATAAATTCCAAGGGGCAAATGTAAATTTCTTGTAATATTCCGAGTCTACCAATAATAGAGGCATCTTGGTGAGTAACGATTACCACACAAACAAATAATGAAATCAAAGTTCCTGTAATCATAGTAAACAGATATTTAAAGAAGCTTCCTTCCAGCAAATAGTGTAGTATGAATACTGCTCCTAATGCCAAGGTAAATGGCCATCTGTGTTAGATATCCTTACCCCCAAAGACCCGCAGCAGTTGTGCAAAAGATAAATAGCCATATTTTAAAAGTTGCATTAGGTTGAAACATGATTCCATAAGCCATCGTCATTAAATACATTGCAAACGTCGAGGGTAGAAAAGCAGTTGAGGATATGTACATCCCAGGGCTTATTACAAGAAACACTTTGACCAACTTTCCAATCCTGGGATGCAAGTGAACACCAATCGACAGCGAGAATTTATATTCTATCAGAGCGCATATCAGTCCTAAAAGTATCCTTATCCCATAAAACACAAATATCTTGTTTAGTGTAACTAGTTCAACTAGGTTGTTCAAGAGACTGTATAGCGATATGTAAGCCCAAGATCGGAGAGAATATTGCGGTGCGTATTCCCAAGTTTGAAGTCCGTATCCATACATCTTGTAGTGCAAAGCTTCCCAGTAATTAAACACTTCATCGCAATCTTGTTACTTAATAGTACCTTGGATATTGGAATATACGGCAGCGATTAACCGAGTGACTATTAACGACACCAAAGTCAGACTAAACATTTGTGATTGGAAAAAAATTCAAATTCAAATACAGTTTATTTAGGCTGGATTGCGAGGTATTCCGTACTTGTCAACCAAGCCGTCTTTCTTTAGCTGTTTGTGTCTCTTACCGTTGAACTCGATCCATCGATTATTTACTGGAGATTGGATCTTAATTGGAACCATTCGCACTCCTTCCCTGGTGTATACAGCTACAGAGTCGCCCTTTTCCACTACCCTAATGTTTTTATTGAGGGACAGCTTTGTTTGCAGCTGAACGATTTGAGCTTGGAGTTCCTGAAATACTTGGCCAGTCGCATTATACTCTTGCTTAAACTCTTCAACAAGTGCCTTTAGCTTTTGAATTTCTTTTTCTTGGTTTCTGGCATGAAGCCTGGCAGCGTCGCGCGAGTACTTGTAGAGATCAGACTGTTTTTGCAAACGGTCTATGGTTTCCTGTTGCTCCAAGTTTTCTTTGTTTAACAGTTCCATATTCTGTTCGTTCAGTTTGACTTGTGCTTGAAGTTGAGAGATTGTTGCTTCATACTCCAAGAGCGGTTGCATATGGGGAGTTGCGGCATCATTAGGAGCTGGTTGGATCTGCTTTTGATTGCTGAAAAGGCCAAAGCAACTAAACATTTTGTAAAGAATTTCGCCGAACCGCAGTAGCCATAAGGGTACATTCAGTGCGTAATTTTCAAGTGATACGCCATTTCATTTAGATTACGAAAGATCAACTATTTCAAGATCAAGCCATATTGGAATAAGTCTATTTGAATGGAGCTGTTTATTGTAAGTTGCTACTTTAGTGCACCAGTGATATCCACTTGCTACCACTCATTGCGGTATCTTACCATCACCCATACCTCACCAGTGCTGCACCTGCATTCACCAAGCTAGATACCTTGAATAGAGAAATGCGCTATAAAGATAAATTGAATTAATTTATTTACTTAACTTTGATTTCAATGTGTCAATAAATTCTCTAGTTGAATAGAATGCCCAGTTGTTGAATTTTTCTTGAAGAATGCCTTCCTTCCCTTCTTGCTTTCCGTTTCGCACTTTGATTCCGTAAATATCCTTACCCTGCGATTAGTAATTTCAACCTCATGTTTAGTCACTTGATAATAAGCATCCTTTCCTTTCTTGAACCATTCCGTTGGCTGCACTTTGTATCCCACTCCTTGGTTTGGTAAATGACGAATTAATTGCGACAAGGATTTCTTTGTTCGCAGTTTAAGAAAAGGCGGGTGGATTCCCCATAGCTGTTTGACCACAGTCGCCATTAGATTTTACAATTTTTTTTTCTTTTTTTCATGAATAAACGTCAGACCAGAGAACGAAGAGAGTATCTCTACCGAAAGGCCTTGGAATCCAAAGACAGACAGATTTATGAAAAGAAGCAAGCAATCAAGCAAGCTTTGCAGGATGGAAAGACAATACCTAATGAACTGAGAAAGGAAGCTGCACAGCTAAAGAAAGATTTAATTTATGATGAAGCACAAAAGGAACCAGAGACACACATTGATGATGAATACTCTAGAGCAGGTGAGGTAGACCCAAAAGTGTTGATTACTACATCCAGAGACCCAAGCTCCAGGTTGACACAATTTGCAAAAGAAATGAAATTAATGTTTCCAAACTCACAAAGAATGAATAGAGGTAACTATGTTATTGGGGATATTGTGGAAGCTTGTCGAAAGAGCGACGCTACAGACCTGATTATTTTGCATGAACACAGAGGACAGCCTGATGGTATGGTCATTTCACATTTCCCTCACGGTCCAACTATCCACTTTACACTACACAATGTAGTGTTGCGACATGATATTCCAGATAGAGGAACAGTATCTGAGCAGTACCCTCACTTGATATTCGACAAGTTTTCCTCCAAACTAGGCAACAGAGTAATTTAAACTAAACTAGGTGAAAAATATCTTGAAATATCTGTTCCCGGTTCCAAAAGAGGATTCAAAGAGAGTAATGACATTTGCAAACAATTCAGATTTCATTTCGTTTAGACACCATGTTTACTACAAGTTGGAGAATGAAGTGCAATTGGTTGAGGTCGGGCCACGTTTTGAAATGCAAGGTAATTGATTGTTAATCTAGCATATCAGATTAAACTTGGCACTGTGGATATAACAGAAGCAGATACAGAGTGGGTTTATAGACCATATCAGAGAACAGCAAAGAAACGAGATGTCTTGTAATAAATTTATTGATCAGCATGAGGTTTATTGGGATTTAATAGCTTCTTGGTGTTTATCATAGAACGACCTGATGAAAGGCTCAATACCATAAGCTAAAGTATGCGACCTTGGTGATGACCATCTGTAAAAGTAGTGGTTAGCACTTGGTAGTTCAATAAGGGTAATATGGCATCCTTTTCTAGCAGCAATAGCGAATTCCTTTTTGAAATCTCTTACATGCTTGATTGGTGCCAATGAATCGTTTTTACCGCTAGTATTAATAAAATATTACTGAATAACCATCATTGGTGGGAACACAGGTCCTAATTTGTCTTCTTCAGTAGCCGCAACTCTGGTCTTGTTTGCTTCAGCTTCCTTCAAGATCCAAGTTGGTGAAAATCTACGAGATACTTCCATATCTTCAGATTTTGCGACTGATTTTTTGAATGATTGGTCAAATTTGTAACCCCAGCTATGAGTAAGGTCAAAGTATCCTCCTAACGAAATACAAGCTTGAATGGAAGTGTCAACATCTTCAAATCCAGGTTGGTAACGCTTTTCATTTTGAGTAAATGCAGCCATAGTGGCCAAGTGTCCTCCACTCGATCCACCGCAAATCGCAATAAATGAAGGATCGCCCCCAAACTTGTGAATATTTTGTCTAACCCATCTAATAGCTCTCTTTACGTCAATTAGCTGTTCATTAATGTCAACGAATGGAGCTAAGCGGTGGTTGATTGAAACGACGACGTACTTTTTCAAAGTCAAATAAGAAACGAGAGGTGGTCTTTCTTCCTTGGAACCTTCTTTCCAGTTACCTCCGTGAATGTAAATCTAAAATATAAACAAAACAATTACCACAACCGGTCTGTTTCTTGGGAAGGATGGGTGCTGGTGGATATCCAAAGAGAGCTGGGTTTTGGCTCTAGGACTGCTCTTTGAAGCCTCCAATACTTCTTGTTCAGTGGCGTATAAAATGTTGTCTTGGAACAAGATATTTCTAGCTTCCCAGAAAGGGTTGTTGAATCTAAACCAGAATGAAATACTATGTTAACAACAAATTACGTAAAGATGGATGGCGGGATAGTAGAGGTTTCGTTTCTCATGAATTTTGTACTTTCATAGATTGGATGGCGGGAGAATACGGACTGGAGAAAGAATGCCCAGAAGCTGAGTATAATGATGATATCCAATCTGTAAATAATTGTCATTATTGTAGAGTCGAAATAAGAAGAGTCCATTTCGTACAACATCATCAGTTTGCTGGAAAGGATGTAGACAGAATACTCGGTTACTATGGACGAAATAATTGCAAGCTGCTGGGCGTTTTTAAGTGAATGGAATATCTTTGTGTGTGCTAGGGAGGTAAGTGCTAACAATCCAGTAACTAGTACGGAGAGTACATATAGTATCAGTAATCCGATAGACATTCTAAGAGGTGCAAAGAATTTCTATGGGTGATTTTTGAATGGGGATGCAGTCACGTGCTAGTCTGCAAAAGAGGATGCGGGGAAACTAGAAATAGTCGCACAAGGAAATGTGAGATAAATATAGAATTTGAAATTAATTTATTATCCCGTTATTCGAGTGGTAGGTTTAAAGCCGGAGGCAAGAATGCTACTTGGGAGGCATTTTGAACTTCAATCCTATATTCAACCCCTTTAGTAACTACACTGTAGCCATTATTTACATGATTGACATATTTAATTGTCATTTCCGGAGACAGCACTCCGTTATCCTCGGTGGTATGGCAATCCCCAACTAGTGTTACGTTGAAACCAAGTGTTGGTGCTCTCCTGATTGATGATTCAATGCAGAATTCAGACAGGGCACCGCACACATATATATGCTTACATTTGGCTTTGGTGAGATATCCAAGCAGAGGGGTTTCATGAAAAGTGTCGTACGCTTCTCCAGCTATAATAATATCACCAGGTTCAGGCATTAGTTCGTTGGCAAACTCCCAGTTATAAGTATTTTTTGCAAATGGAGCTCCTGGTGCTGATTCCTCCTCCCTAAGAAATATCACTGGCAATCCTTGCTTGCGCGCCTTTCCAGCAAACTCTGATATCCTGTTTAATATTTCAGTTTTGGCGAATGTTGGATTCATGATTCCTTTTTGGGTGTGGATAATTAGCAATACCGACATTTGTGATTCAAAAAAGTTGAGAAAAGTAAAGAGCCTCTTGCGGTTTAAACAACGCAGAATGCACTTGTCAGTAGTTAAATAAGCAATACGTCATGAATTTTAATAATGTCACAAAGTATATTCTATGTCTTTGCATTCACGAATATTGGAGTAGGGCTAGGGCTAATTGACTATGACAAATTACTGGATGGTAGATTTATGCAGATTACAATCTTCATATCCATCCTAGGTGCGTTTACTTTTTGCTTGTGCCAAATGATTCTGATTACATATGATGTAGTATCCAGCCCACCTTATTATGATGGGATCTGTATCACTCTAACAGTAGCGGACTATATTTCTACTATATTTCTTCAAATATCTTATATTATGCGCTTTGTGGTGTTCATGAAAACACGCATTGGTGGTAAAGTTGTGTGGATCCTAGTGATAATCCCGCTTCTCTATACCATCGTCCCTATATATACCATCCTGACTGTTTTTGGAGAGATACCTTCAACTCCAGATATCTTTGCAGGTGGGAATGCAATGGTTGCCGCGACAGATTTTATCAACCATGCTTTGCTGTATTATAAATTGCATTCTGCAACAAAGATAAACTCAAATTCTGAAGTAGAGATATTTATCCTTATAGTAGTATCCAGTATACTTTTCGTTCTATCGTGTGTGTGGACTATTTTAAACCCAATGATTGGAAGCGGCCCAATTTACGCAGGGTGGTCGTTGGATATAATCACATTACTGGTTACAAACAAATTCATATCCTCGCTTTTCAACTCAACAGATCACTCTGTCAATATACCCAAATCAGCCTCAATGGAATTTCACAATGATAATTCAAAACGGTCTATATCCCACAAAGCAAGGCGGAATGCAGTGTAACACACTGTTGTGTTGCACCATTATTCCCGTGTTTTACTGATGCAAAGAGCAATTGAAAGTGTTCCCATTCCAAGATTTATGATTTATTGGTCTGCTGGCAAACCAACATTACCTAAGCAATTAAATAATGGAATAAAACGTCGATGCCGCATTCATTCAATAGATCCCAAATAAAATACTCGCATTATCCATCAAGAAAACGAAACACCACGGATTGTTGAAAGCCGACTGTCAAAAATAGGTTCTTTATTTTCAATACATTTGGAACATTGATACTTTCTACTTTTTTTGTGGACTAAGAATACCTTCCAATTGAGTCTGATATCAGCCGTAAATTACCTTGAGCTGGACATTAGTTTTCTTGAGAAACGCAATTTCTTCCGCGTGTTTACGTTCTTCCATTGCTCTTCTCTCACCCTCTCTTTTTTCAATCGCCTCGCATTTGGCTTTTAATTCTAGTACACTTTGTTCCAGTTGTCGCTTTTCATCTTCCAATTCTTTAATCTATATTAGCGAGTGATACTTTGGTTTCCATGTCTGATTTCCCTTGCTCAGCTTGGAGCGCTTTTCGCATACCAAAAGCAACACTGCTTTCGTAAAGGGTTTGATAAGCCGCAATTGACATTCTGATTTCATCACGAACCCTTAAAAGCAGTAAACCACGCTCTTGACAACTGATGGTTACCTGTCTAATCAATTCATCTGATATTAATCATGAATAACCAAAGCATTGACTATATAGTTCTCTTCTAACTGGGCAAATCCCAGTTTCACGAGCTTGACGTTTTTGCAAGATGTGGTCCAATTGTTCCTAGTTTAATGGAAACCTACTTGTAAATTAATCACATCCAGTCTGGTTGCTGGGGTACTTGATACTTTTTGAATCCATAACTGTCCTGATTCGTCCCATTCTCTGAAATTAACCTTGCTCAAACCTTGGTGGAAGAATTGAATTCAAAATATCTTCAGTTTGGCTTGGCGTTTTTGCCCTTCCTTTATCTTCAACAGGCGGCAACTTTTTCGAACCACTTGGTAATCCCTTTTTCTGTTCCGCCCCTCCCACTGCTTTAGCTCCTGCAGCTTTTGCTGAAGCAACGACATCACTACGGGAAACCAAAACGGGATTATCGTATCTAACTAGTGAATATCCTGGTGCCATCTTAATTATCTGTGAAAAGAAGAGTGACGCGATCGAAAAAAGAACGCTTCAGATTACTATTTTTATTTATAGTATACAAGTGGTATCTACATATTTTTGAATGATTTCCGAATGTTTTCAGCAGTTGTCACGTCTGAATTATGTTTAGTCTCCAGCCAAACCAAGTCTGGTGAGTATGAAGGCACAGAGCTACACCTCCTTTTAGATATAGGAGGCAGTTTAGTTCCAAATTGTACATCGGTCAATGATTTTGCTGATTTCTTTAGAACTAGGTCTGGTTTCTTAATATTAGAAGCGTAAAACTTCATCTACTGTTGGAAATAGGTACCTTTTGAGCCTTTGTAAGACTAGTTGGAAATTTTCCGTTACCATCAGTTGGTTTGGTAATCAGCGTTGGCAGTTTCGTTGCTTTTTCATCTGGAGCTTTCTTGGTTTCTCTTCCTTTTGGAGAGTTGGCTGTGGGTTTGCATTTTGCCAAGACCATTTTTCTTATTTTATCACTATATTCTTTTTGTTTGGCTACCTTTCCCAACTATATTAGAAAGATTTACCTTTGATATATATTCTTCGTTTTCCTTGTCTGGCCCAAGACTCCCCAAACTCACTTCTTTAGGAAAAAAGTTTGGTTTAAATCTTTCTCTTCTCCTTGAAGAGCAGGAAGAGGTCCTTGGGGCATCACTTTCGTTATCGATCACATTTGACTGCTCTTCATCTTCAAGATTGGCGGATTTGCTTGAATCATCTTCTTGATGGTAATCCTCCATAGTTTCAACGTATTGTCCTTCATTTTCACCGGGAGGATCCCTACCCCACATGAATTCACTATCAAATCCATCATTTATATCATAAGAATGCTCTGTATCACCAAACTTGCTATCCAGTAGGCTATTATCTAGTCGAACAATACAAGTTGGTGATTCATTTCTATCCTTATTGTATACTTTTGGTTTAGGCGTAGACTCTCTGCTTAACAATGGCGCTGATACTGTGGTATTTGTGAATTTCTTTGTTTTAGAGTAGCTTGCATTGTAAGGATCGGCCGGAATAGAAGGAGGTAAGTTTCTCATGTACGGATAGTGTTGCTGAGTATCGGCTGTTGTTTTTTGGCTTTCAAACAATTTGCTACGAGAGACAAACCTGCCCTTATCCTCCCCTTTGTTTTCGTAATATTTCGATTCAAGCGATTCTCTAACTTCATGAGACATGAAAAGAAACCCTGCAGATACCAATGTCGAAGATATATCGTAGTTGGATTCTGCTATATTTCCCATGATTTTACTGGACGGAGCTATAGGTTTTTCTTCCGTATAATCCCTCTCTTTGGCTATCCCAGCAGACATATCATTGAGGTAGTCATATAGGATATCTGCTGCAACTATCGGCTCAATTATACGAGTAATATCACGTAATAGCTGTACATCAAATACACTCCATTCAGAGATTTTTTGCAAGACTGCGCTCTCGATTAAAGACTTTTCCTTGGGTGCTGCAATTTGGATTGATTTATATCTGCGGTATTGCTTCTCTGGCATTGATATTTCCTTGGGTATATTCTCGACTTCATCGATATGACTTTTTTCATATCCAGCAATCGAGCAAATATCAATTTCCGGTTCCTGTAATAATGATACAGACAGTTTCCCAGGCGAAACTGATTGAACAACTACAGTATCCGATGAAGTTGCTGGCACTTCCTTGTTTAAATCCACGGCAGATGAATATTTCTCGTATGGTTGACGTGCCGCCTTCTTTTTCTTGTCTGTAGGTCTTGGTAGGAATCTCCTTGCAACTAATGGTAAGCTTCGCTGTCTGAATGGTTTTAAAAACGGTGTAGAGTCTGACATTGGAGTAATGTTCTGTCTGGATAAAGTTCCATCTTTTGCAACCACTCCGATCTTGGAACCAATCTGTAATTAGCGAATAGATACTTTGGCTAGAAAAGCGTCATGCGCTGCAGTAGCTTCCATTACGGAGCGATGGGTCCTCTGATTCTTCATGATGGTAATAGTTAAAACAATCGCGTAATTTTAATGACGCAAGCATCAACAGCTATAATCTGTGTACTTGTATTGGAATATATTAAATTTTCTTGACAATCTGAACTACATCTTCATCGTTGAGTACATGCTCCTTTCCGACCTTTTGGCCAGGATGCTTAACACTTGAGCCCCAAACGATAGCGTTCTTAAAGTCCCTGAGAATTCCTCTATGGATAGCATTACAAAAGTCTTCCACAGTGTTCTTGTCTTTTGTTAGAACCACCGGCTGTTCATAATCGGGAAGTCTACCTTTTGGCTTTGTGTAGATACGACAGAGATCCAAGTATTGCCACATCTACATTAGCGACACTTACCATTTCTAGCAAATCATCAAAGTTCCATTCATGGTGAGAGGAGATTGGGACAGAGTGAGGGATCTTGTAAATAATATCTAATTCTTGGATAGAGATCTATGTCAACTTCAAGTTACTTGATCAATCTTGTTCAAGACATACAAACAAGGGATATAGATACGATTTCCTTCCAAAACATCAATAAACTCATCTTCAGTTGGATCGCATCTAATTGAGATATCCGCATTGTGAATTTTATATTCCGAGCAGATGGCTTTAATGACATCCTTTGAAATATTGGTTAATTTGTCGGTAGCAGTGATGTTAATCCCTCCCTTTTCCTTTTTTCGAACAGTGATTGCTGGTGGCTTTTTGTTGAGACGAATTCCAAAACCTTCCAATTCTCTTTCAATGATCTTTTTATCTCCCAATGGCTTAAGTACATCCAAGACAATGAAAATCAATGAGCATGTTCTGGCTACGGCAATGACCTGTCTACCTCTACCTTTACCGTCCTTGGCACCTATATTAAATACCATTACCTTCAATGATACCCGGTAAATCAAGCATTTGAATTTTTGCACCCTTGTATTGGATAACACCAGGAACAGTTGTGAGCGTGGTGAACTCGTACGCACCAACTTCAGAATGGGTTCCTGTTAATTTTGACATTAAGGTAGACTTTCCGACAGAAGGGAACCCGACAAACCCAACTCTAGCTACACCTGTTTTTGCAACATCAAATCCAACACCAGGACCACCACCTCCACTGGATGGCATCAATAACTCTCTTCGAAGTTTGGCTAATTTTGCTTTCAATGTGCCCAAGTGATACGAAGTCGCTTTGTTTTTCTGGGTCTTTGCCATTTCATTTTCAATATCCTTGATTTTCTCCAATATCGTCGACATTTTGGTTTTTTTTTCTAGATTTTTTTTCAAGTTCAATGAACAGCAGGATGCAGTCTGAGCATTGTTATCTTTGTCTATTTGAGAATCACAATTAAATTTGTATTAATTGCACTTTAATGCAGAAGCGGACTGAGACTAGCGATTGGTGTCTGTACTCCAATGCTGATATTGCCACCCGCAATTATTTTGCGGAATGGAAATTACAAGGTTGGTCAGGAGACGTGATCCTTATGAGTCTGAATTGTTCATTTTGCATGATAAAGTCACTGTGTGTCATTGTTAGTCAGCTATGCAAAAACCTATAAAAACCGAAACAACGATGGACCATCAAATGCTCAACTCAAACCAACATGTTACAAAAGCCGTAAAGAAAGCAAACGCCTTCTTGGCTGATTTGAAGATCTCTGAAGTCTTGGCTTACAAAAGGAAATCAACGTTCCATCCGCTAGTATCCTTTGAAGCAAAAACCACAATCCGAGTGTTCTTGAAGGCGCTAAACAATGCCAATATCCTATCCGCCCCAGTTTATACTGTTGACGAGCAAACCGGAGATAACATCTATATCGGGATTTTGTCAATCTACGATGTCTTGTCGTTTGCTGTATTTGAAGAAATATTTGACTCTGACAAGGATTTCCAAGAGTCTAATCTATTTGATTATATTGAAAGAATGGATGCTAAAGAGTTTTTCAACACCCCAGTTGAAAAGGCACTTGGATCCTCTGCCGAGTCGCTAGCTCCATGGATGTTCTACTCCACCGATGCGGTTTCGGATTTAGTTTCTGCGCTTAGCATCTCAAAGCAACATCGTGTTTTAGTAGTTGACTCGGACATATTGATGGAATCTGTCTTTGGCCCTATTCCACCCACTGCATCCATCACAGTTCTGTCTCAAACTGACTTGGTATCATTCCTAGTCAACTCTAATGTACTGCCAAAAGAAATCCTCGAACCAATTCTTGATATCCAGGTTGGAACAGTTTCTGTATTGTTGGGCCAAAACAAAGCGCCAATCATTGCCATTTTGGAAACCCAGTCTGCCCTTCATGGATTAAAGACAATGTATATGGACAATCTTCAAGCAGTCCCAGTTATAAACAAGAATGGAGAGTTGGTTGCCAACTTTTCCGCATCCGACCTTCGTGGATTAAACTTGAACAATATGTCAAAACTAAACAAGCCGGTATTTGAATATTTGGAAAGCGAAAGGAGGAACAGAGAAGGATTGATGGCGGATCAAATTTCTCAGGTGAAATACGATGTTACACTCGAACATGCCATCAAGGAAATGCAAACTAAAAAAACACACAGAGTTTGGGTAACTGGAGACGGGTTGGATGCTCTTTCTGGCGTATTGAGCTATACTGATGTCTTGAGAATGTTCAAAGAACTCCCAGTACTTTAATATAATCCTACTGTTTTTAAAAGGAGTTTGTAAATTTTGTAGCTGAGCTCAATGTTCATTGAAGCACTTCAAGATGCATGGCCAGTTTGCTTCGTATTGAACCTTTTTAATATTACATTTCAACGGGTACATGAAATATATTTCTGAAACCTACCAGACGACCTTCCAATACTAATTTGCTAGTATGTGCGGTCTTAATTAATATATTACTTTATTATAATAATTGAAATCAACTTTTTATCTGTTACAATTTCCTCTGAGATTGCCCAATCAAAGAATTCATTGAACCTTTGATCAAGCAATGGAACGAGGACCCAAAAGTGTCGCTGACTCAATTTTATCGTATGCCAATTCTGAGCCTTTCCAATCTGGTAGGGTTCCAATATCTGCTGTTCGAACAATGGAAGCAGCTGAGGGATATTCAAAAGCTGTTCCTTTAATGTACCGTTTCCGCTCTTTAGCAGGGCTTTGATGTGAACCGGTTCAAAGTCTGCAAGTTTGATTTCATTGTTGTCCAAGAGAAACTTTATCGTGTTCTGGCTGTTCCTGGTTATCAATTCCAGCAGAATGGACTTGAAATCAAAAGTGAGATTTGGCTTGTAGAGCATCTTGAATATACGAAATTGCTTTCGACCGCAAAGATTAGTGAATATCGAGCAGTTTCGGTCATATGGATTAACTCGAGGATCCTCAAGTAGCTTGCTCACCAAATACCAAGCGTTTTCCTTACAAGCGACAAATATTGCTTCATTTTGACTACTTGCAGGGTCGCCAAGGTTCTCCAACAAATAATCCCAAATGAATACATATTGAATTTTTCCACTACCTGTCAATAAGTGATTATTATCGCAATCAAGTAGAGTCTTTCTAGTATTTGGATAACTGAACAGTAATTTTGCGCAACTTTTATCAACGTGCTGGATTGTATATCTCAATGTACCACTATCTACATTTCCTTGACAAGTTTCCAAAAATTTCTTGATGAATCTCATATCCCTATTTAGTGCACATCGGAGTATATCTGAGAATCGTCCACGAGTTATTTCCAGATGTTGCAACAGATATTCAAACACTTCGAAAGCTGAGCTGTAACAAACTGAATGGAACACAGTCCTCTTCTCCCATATACTCACCAAATCCACCATTTCCATTAATATCTCGGTGCAATTATTATTCGCAGCGTTCCGGTATATGTTTCCCAGTATGTTTCCAGGAATAGCGATATTCTGCTGATTTAGGTATTTGTACAATGGCCAAGCAAGAATCGATCTTTCATAAAAGAAATACCTGCTTAGGAGTTCTAGCAGTTCTGAATTACTAATCAAATGAAACATCTTTGCAGCTTCCAGACAATTCAAGCCAAGTAAATAGCTGAATATTTCTGGGCAATAATATTCCTTGTCTAGTACTGGTAGACCAATATGCTTTAGTTTCCCAATTCTAATCCTGTAGTACCTCTTGGTTTTGATGAAGTTATTGAACGCTGTTAGTGAGAGAACAGGAGGTAGAGGAATATTGCTTTGGTATGAAAAGTAGAGGTTGTAATAGTCGTCATGGTCAATGAAGCGAGTTATCAATTGTAAAAGTTCAACTGGAAGTGTGTGCATTGTTGAACAGGAAAAAAACTTGCTATGAAACTTTTCAGTTCCGCCTGACGAAATTACAGTCATAAAACGACTAACTCTATGAAATTTGCGGCCGTATTATCACCAAAGTAAAATCTGTTGCATGGTAACTTTGCTTTGTATAGAGAATGATTGACAGCAGCGAAATCTTATATTTGGTCTGGAATCCAATGTGTAATACCTTCACCAGATATTTGAATATACACGCTTATTTATTCAGTTCGTCGAGTACTTTTTTAATTATTTGAATATGCTTTGGGCCAGTGTGACAGCAGCCACCAATAACTGTAGCTCCAGAAGCTGCCCATTGCCGAACCAGATCTTTGAATTCTTCAAAGTCCTCATTTCCAATCCACACCTTATTCATGGCGTCCCACTCCCCACCGCCATTGGGATAGCACATTATTCGCTTACTTGTTAAAGACCGAATTCTTTGTAAAACCGGAGCAACTATAAGTGGATTAACACAGTTTACCCCAATACATTCGATATTTGATTCGTTCAACAGAGCAACACATTCTTCGATAGATTCACCACTAGCAATTGTATTTTCCTTACACTGCATCGATAGCCATACTGGAATGCTGATCGTCTTTGCTACTTGAATAACTGCTTTAATTTCCAATAGACTTGGAATCGTTTCAAACAGAATCAAATCTGGCTTGTATTTTCCTGACAAAAGTGTTTCTACTCTTTCGGAATGTGATTGCACAAGTTCTTGAAGCCCTACTCCAAAGTTTCCTGTATACTCTGACCCATCTGCCAACAGTGCTCCAAAAGAGCCAATTGAGCCAGCTACTATTCTACCTCTGGCTAGTTCAACGGATAATTGGATCAGCTCAGCAGGGTTATCAATCCCAGCCTTTTTAAACCCTTCAATGGATGCTTGGTATGAGCAAGTGGTTGCAATATCGGCTCCTGCTTCATAGTAAATCTGATGTAGTTTTGCAATAGATTTCGGATCTGAATGTAATAGCTGTGCACTCCATAGATCTGTTTTTAATGATTGATTAGACAGTCGCTCCAGCTCGGTTGCAAATCCGCCATCCAGAACCAAATACTTTTTGGATTCATTTGTCATTTTTGAGAAAAAATCAAACTTGATTGACAGAAGCTAAGAGCGAACCAAGAACGGAATAAAGTACCATGAAAAATAGCCGACTAGATTCTGGAAATGATGTGTCTAAACATTCGCCACATCAGCCTTTTTAATCCAATCTCATTCGATCCATCCGCGTTGCTTGTATTGAATCAAGTAACATGATTGATCATAAGGTTGTTCATTATGGCAAAACACTAAAGATTTGGTAAACAAAAGAAGTTGATTGTCTTCACAAAGTAAAATGACAGAAAGAGAGATAACAATAAGCTACCGAAACATCACAAAGACTTTTACAATTGTTGAGTCTTTACAAAAGTAATTAATTGCAGCTGCATTTAGCCTTGACCCCACCACGCGTTTTAAAGTAGCAAATGCAACAGTTAGACCTGGACTATCGTTTAAATGCAACAATCAACTGTGAAGACCCTTCGTCCAGATTGGTTTCTAAAAATAAAGTACCATCGGCTTGGTATTGCTCTCTGACTTTGTCTTTGATCCAAACTTTACTCGGCTAAACCGATATTGTGCAATCACATGTTATTTCGGTTTCTACAAGTTGCTGAAATTGGTCTTTAAAAAATGGTTAATCCGAGACCCCTTTGTAAAAACAATCAATACAGGCTCTCTAGTTGCTGGTTAAGTTTTCGTCACGTGACTTCTTTTTAAGTCTCATTTTGTAACATAAAAACCTGCAAATATTAAATTAAATTCAAATGTCAAGAACCATAACTCCTCTCTTGGAATCACCTCACAATACCATTACAAGTGAAGAGCCGCTTCGGTATATCACAATGGAAAGGGCACAGGCAGAACCACAACAGGTGTACTTTAAAGAAGAATCGACTTTTGATTCGCTAAAGAATCCTTACGCTTGGCTATCATACTTTTACGGCCTAACTATACATTTCGCATTCAGCATATTCTGCCTTGTCTGGGTAATTACAACTTTTTCAGTTTCAATGGGTCTATTAATCATTGCCCCAATTGGTGTCCCATTACTATATTTATCATGCCAATCATGGAGGCTACTCGCTGCAGTCGATGGAGCACTTCTTTCATACTGTGCAAACGAACCATTCCAACCGCTTAAATATTACTACAAGCCGAATGAAAGTGTAGTAAAACATTTCAAGAATACAATTTTAAATTTGAAAACTTGGAAGGCGGGGCTTTACTTGGCAATTTACAAATTCATTTATGGGGTAGCGCTGTTCTCATTTACTATAGCTACGAATCCAATACCGTGGTTGATTAATCCAGTAAGAATCAACACAACTGATGGAACTTACAAAACTATTTTTACTGATCCATCTGGTACGTGGGTGCAATGCGGATTACAGTTCATAATCGCGTTTGTCTTGTTTCCAATTACATTCAAGTTAATCAGGTTATCGTTTATTTTGAATGCACATATATACGTTGGAATGTTTCAATAAAGTATATTAACAGTACTTGTCATAGTGCTTGTTGAATGTTTCTAGTGTCTGGTAAAAGTACGGATAGGCTGTCTTATCCTCTGGCTTGTTTTGAGGATAATCCCATGGCTTACCATACTGGTGAGTAGCATAGTCTGTTATGTGAATTAGCTTGAAATCCTCCTCAAATACTGCTCCGTCCAGCATATACTCTTCAGGAAAGCCTTGGTAAAAACTTCGGTTGATCAATCCATATATATTTGGCAGAACTCCTACTTTATGTTTGTACAGCTTGTTTAGTACGTCCATATCGTAGATTCCATTATCTACCTTTGAATAGCTGACAGCAGCATCATAAATCTTTTGCGATGGTTTGCCAACTATCAGTAGTGTGGAGAATACTGGTTGGTAAACTTCTGGTAACCAATACGCTCTTGGAACCCAAAAGGTAGGAACGTCAGGTAAATCAAATAAATGATCAATATTGTCCATTAACAGTGTGTCTGCATCCAAGTAAACGAATTTATCGTATCCCCAATCTTTAAAGATTTGAAATTTGGTATTCGAGTTTTTCCAGACCTCTTTTTCGGCTTCATTACTGCTCCCAAGCGCTTGTAATTTATTTACCGGCTTTGTTTTGATTCCCATCTTGTGCATCTTTGATAGCTGGCTGTTGTCTATCCCGTTCACCAATGCGACAATATCAATTGCAGGATCCTTTTTAAACATTTCCAAACGCTCCGCCATCACCATTACACTGCACGCATACGGCTTGGAGGTCACATAGAACATGTAAGCTCTCTTTATACTCTTTGCAGTTGGAGAATTCTGTTTTGCTGTATGAATAATTGGATAACTGGACTTGAACTTTGATAGCGTGAGGGAAAAGAGAGTTGCTACTAAGAGAAACAAAACAATAATGCGAACGTAGCGATTTGACATTAGAGCCATGATTATCAATGGGGAAACTTTTTCTTTGTCATCCAAAAAGAGAGGACCGAATCATCACAAACCGAGAAATTGTTTCAGATAGAAATCACGTAGAAAACACTGGGTTATTGGCGGTCATATTATCGAAATAAATCATATTTATTCTTCCAAAAGTTAGATTACCAGTTAAAAGTACTTGTAATTATCTAGGGACAGACTCGATCGTAAAGAGAAAAAAAAGCTTCAAACAATTCAAAATACAATTCGGTATCAGGTTGAATATTCTCGGGCTTTTTCCGAGGTTGAGACCAAGGCTTTCCATATATCCCTGTTGCGCTAATTGCCGAAGTAAAGTGAACCAGCTTTAAATCCTTCTTTACTTGCGTCAAATCCCCACAATATTCCGCGGGTAATTCTGACTGGTATAATATATTCCTGTTTAGTAAACCATAAATGCTTGGGAGCAATCCAACTTGATGGCGGTATAGCTTATTTAGAATGTCCATGTCATACATACTGTTCTCTTTCTTGGAAAGTTGTATGGAATCCTCGTAAATTTTCTTTGATGGTTTTCCAACAATGAGGACAGTAGTGAACGCTGGCTGGTACTTTTCTGAAAGCCAAAACGCTCTAGGAGCCCAGAATAGTTTCGTTTCAGGTAAATCAAATAAATCATCGATATTTGTCATTAGTAAACTATCTGCATCCAAATAAACAAACTTGTCGTATCCCCAATCCTTGAATATATGCAGTTTCGTATTTGATTCTTTGTAACGCTCTCTATTTTCTGAGTTCTTATCGCCGGTTGCTGAGTGTATATCAACGTGACTAGTTTTTATCCCGAGGCTATTCATCTTGTTTAAAGTTGATTCGTCCAGCCCAGAAACAAGCGCCAAAATATCAATTGAAGGATCCTTTTTAAACAGTTTGAATCGCTCAGCAAATACCATTACGCTGCAGGCATAAGGTTTTGAAGTAGCGTAAAAGAGATAAGCTCGCTTTTCAGCTCTGTTCTTGGATTCGACTTTAGCAATCGCTGTTTCTACTAATGGATTGTTCTGTTGAATAAATATAACGAATATCAGAAATGCAACTATCACCAGAAAGATATTTTGCTTGGGTTTCATTGAATTTTTTTGTAAGAAATTACCAGTCAAATTTAAGAAATCAACTCGGACAATCCACCACTTTTTTATAGCCCGCAAGGTTATTTCAATTTGATCGTTTGGTGCGAAATCCTTATAAAGTTTTCTTGGTTTTTAGGAATCATTCCAACAGAATATTTGGATGTGATTGCTCGCGAGTAAATCTTGCCTGATTTTTCATGCTTCAAAAATGTCTCAATGAAATTGACCTGATTGCGCAGCACCTCAATTTCCACGAATATTTTCAGTTATATTTTAGTCTGTATTCAAAGCTGCCAAAGAATCCACAACTGACTTCTTTTGCTTACAAAGGCTCGTTTACAGATGGATTCAACTTTCAAGATTACCTTCCGTCAATAGCACCGGAATACTATACATGGGATATTCTTGTATTCGTTGTAAATAATGCCCATGACTCTCAGTTTTTGAAAATGTTTAAAAGCTACACTAGGGAGGAATTGTCAATGATTTATGGAGCAGTGATATACGGCCGAATGTATTCGGATACAAAGTGGATATTCACGCAATATTTAAACACTGAGTTTCAAATCATTTTGGAAGCTGCTGCAGCGACAGAGTTGTATCTGCAAGCAGTACATGAAATGAATACCACTTTGATTCAAACAATATTCCAATCTAATATCATTCAAGACATATCTACCCATAATCAAGTATTTCTCAAATCTTGTAGCTTTATCGATCTCGACTTGCTGGAATTATTCTTGGATGACGAGCGAATAGACTTTAATTTCCGAATGGGACAGAATAGTGTGGTTAGTTTTGCTGCTGACAATCCTAGAAAAGAAATTCTAGAGAGGATAATGAAAGAAGATGGACTGGAAATTAGAATCGGAGATCTGACTCTTATATTGGAGTTGAATATCAAACACCAGCATGTATTGGAATTGTTACAACACAATCGAATGCAGCCGTTTTTAAATGAAAATAACGACATGCCCATAATTGTTGCTAGTAGAACTGGTCAATATGCAGCTGTAAAGTATCTGATTGGACAGGAATCTGTAAACCCCGCTGCGCAAAATAATTTAGCAGTAATTGAAGCAGCAGCAACTGGAAACTTTGATTTGGTCCAGCTATTAGTGAATGATGATCGCGTAAATCCATACGATCAAGATTCGCGAATATTTACAAATTGTGCAAACAGTTTGAGGATATTTCGATATTTGCGAAATGATCATAGAGCCAATGTATTTCTCCACAGAAACGAAATACTTACCAATGCAATATTAAAGTCCAATACGGAATTGATTGATTATATTATTGATGAAAAGATATTAACACTTGAAGAATTCAACTCTACCCACCTCCTTGCTCTAGCGATTCGAAATTATCAGGAATTATTGAAAAATGTCATTGAAAAGTCCCAACTCTCTATTTCCTACAGTCAAAACAACGTCAATTATTTGGAGTTTCTTTATCGGAATGGACAACATGGTCCGTTAAAGTTGCTGTCGCCTCTCCTGGATCAATCATTCGAAGGCACCAGTTGGCTGGAAACACAAAGTATCTTGGCACTAACAGACGAAAACTATCAAATTTTCGAAATGTATCTATCCAACAAATACTACAATCTATCTTCGTTTATAACTACTATACTAAAGTTATTAATTACTCAAGATAAACCAGAACTAGTGGCAAAAGTACTTGATCACAAATCATTCAAGCCAACAAAGTTCATTGAAGTTTTCAAACACCTTATGCGAACTGATAACCTGGAAATCGCAAAAATGTTGCTCAAAGATAAGAGAATTGATCCGTCACATAAAGGCAACGCTATACTCAAGCGAGCATGTAGCAAAAGAAAACCAGAATTTGTAAAGCTACTTTTGAACCACAAAAAGGTAGATCCATCGGATAATGATTACGAAGCAATTAGAATAGCAGCACAAAATGGATTTGAAGATGTTTTAGATGTATTTAGAAATAGCAAAAAAGTAGATCCTAAAGTATTTGATAAAATAAATCTATAATAAATATATTTAGCGGAATAGAATTGATAAAGACTCCATCTGTTCAATCTTTTTGTTTTCTTTAACAAGTGGGTCGATTCTTTTTCTTTTCCTTTTACCGTCGCTGCTGCTGGTATCTTTGTCTTCTTCACTAAGCGCTTTTTGAGCAAGCTGCTGCTTATACTTTTGTCGTTTCTGCATATTCTCCTCGATAGAGTTTTTGATAATTAGTCTTATTGTAGTTACAGGTTTAGTTTGGCCTAAACGATGTACTCTATCTATGGCTTGCTGCTCTACTGCAGGATTCCAATAAGGTTCCAGCAAATATACTCTTGTCGCGGCAACTAAATTTAACCCAACACCTCCAGCCTTGATTGAGATTAAAAATATTGTTGTTTCTGGGTCGTTCTTGAAAGCCTCTATCGCCGCAGATCTCTGGGTACGATTCATTGCACCATCTAATCGGACACATTTGAAGCCAGCTTCACGTAATGGCCCCTATGTTAAAAAATAATACTTCACAGAGTGTCAGCATATTGGTAAATTGAGAAAAAATGACAGATTTGGTAGGATCCCGTCGATATACAATATCTTCCTTTCGAATGTGTTCCAAATCTTCCAAAAGCGCAAGGAGCTTTGTAGGGTACCTGTCCTTACTAATCTTTAACACAGTATCCAAGTCAAAGTTTTCCGACCCATTTTCTGGTATTTCAACCAAAGACTGTTCATTGATATCAATTTTGCAAGTCGGGCATTCGGCCACAGGTTGTGAATTGATGATGGACTTTGATCCTTCACTCCGTTTCTTTGCGAATTTTGTTGTCGAACAATTGTTGCAAATTCTGAGTTAGCAAGAATGATACAAGTGCCTGCAAGGTGTAGCATAATTTCCCGCAGGACCATCCAAAGGAGAAGAACAAAATATACACGTATCCTCTTCAGAATCTCTTAAAAGTTTATACAAACTAAGCGCTTGGTCTGGAGTCAATTGATGACTTGTATCCGTTAAGCCGTCTGTATAAGTTTTGTTTTACCGTCGTTTGAAGCAAATTCAGCATCTTTTACTAAATCAGGATGTAAACAAGCCTGTCTCATCAACAGAATAGACTTCAAGATCATGATATAATTCTTCATCACAGTGCCGTTTTCACGAAGACTTTCAAACATTGCTTTACCCCGTTCGTGTATTCTATTATACTTTTCTCGCTCAAATGGTGCCATGTCCAGTAGTAGAACTGTATCCAATTTCTCTGGCAAGGTAATCAATGGCTTTCCGTCAATCATTTCATTCTTTGTCCTTCGCAGAGTTAATCCTTTCATCAAAGTCTGTTGTTTAACAAAGAATCTACCTGTAAACTCCTAAACACATTAGGATTTTTTCCATTAGCAATAGGCTTAATTATATGGGTCGTCCAATCTGCCCTTCTGTCTAGCGGATCAACTTTGAGGAATTTGATTAAACTGAAAAGATCATCGAGTTTGTTTTGAACTGGAGTCCCACTAGAATTAAATGTAAATTACGTCAAGCACCATTTTACATCCGCAACAAGTAAAAAGGCCGCTTTTGCTTGGTGAGTAGAGGCAGTCTTGATAATATGTGCTTCATCCAAAACAATCCTGTACCAGTAAACCTGATGTAGCGGAGATGAATTTCCCCTTGAGTTAGCAAAACTTACTTTCCAATTCCAAGTCCAATCAAGTTATAAGTTGTAATTACGACATCATAAGAGGCAATTTTTCGCGGATCATTAATCCTAGAGTTTCCATGATATACAAGCACGCTTAAGCTATCCTCCTTTGTATGGGTTAGAATTTGGTCCTCCCAATTATGAATTGTAGACAGAGGGCAAATGATTAACGTGGTTCTCGAAGGAATAGTTGCTAAATTATCCACCTTTAGTTCATCTTTTTTCGGTTCAATTTTCTCTATTTTGCTCAGGAATCCAAATGGATCTTCAACGGCTGGAGATGCTCGTGCATTGACTACATTGGTAAGTTGCTTTGGCTGCCCTTTCAAGATGATTGAAATGATCTGTATCGTTTTCCCCAAGCCCATATCATCTGCTAATATTCCCCCGCGAACTGGTTTCGGTCTTTCATTTCTTTTGGTATCGGTTATAACATTTCTCCATCCGTTTCCTTGTTTCTTCCAGAATACTAGAGATTCATCACCCTTATCGATTTCTCTACTATACATCCAATGCAGAGCTTGCCTCTGATACTTGAATAACGTGGATTTCAACCTTGGATCTTGTTCCATTTCCTCCAAGTCTTTGGTTTGGGTAAATGACTGGTACAGTGCTTCAATTTGTGCGTTTGCTTGATCAACAACCACCGCTTGACTATTCTGATTAACTATTTGTTGATTAATATTCTGTTGTGGATTCCAGTAGCGCTGTTTAGGTTGTACATCTAATTAAATTAAAGGTACCTGGCGGTTCTAACCTTTGCTGCTTTGAAAGTAAATAATTTCCCACTGGTATAGCATTTTCCTGTCTTCCATAAACCAAAAACTTTGCATACGGTTGATGAACCTGCATTAACAATATATACTTGTTCGATATTTAAATACAACTCAAATTTTAAATGTGGGAGTAAATTCATCATCAAGCGACAGAACGAATCGTTGACATAGCAAATGACCTATTGTTAATTCGAAATACTTGATCTGTTTGGATATCCAGAACTGTAAACTCTACTATTAGATTTATATACTGTGGTAGGATCTATCCGGCGCCAAAGCAGAGCCAAGCTTTGCAGGGATAACTCCTTGGTTCAACGACCTGTAGTGGTAAATAAAGGTATCTCGGACTTGGTACACTTGTGTAAGAAGCATTCCGTAACAAATAAATGTAGAAACAGGCTGAATTGGAGGCTTAGGTTTGGTAGATCTTGACTCATCAATCATAATATCCTGGTCTTTTCCGTTTGATTTGATTGAAGATCGAACAACTTGAATGTCCTCATTCTGTTTGTTTTTTGGCGATTCTTCGTCCGATATATCTATGTACTGAGAGCTAGAATTAGAGGGTAATGGCGAATCCGGCACTATTATCGGTTGCATGCTGCAAGTTGTTTAGAAAATGAATTTTTACAAACAATGAGAATTTAATTACTGTCCAAGATAGAAGGTGTCACAGGACCGCATTAGCATGTGACCTATGCTCAAAAAGTGAAGCGATTATTTTCGATAACACAAGGGAAAAACTATTAGGGCCTCTTGAAGGAAGAGAAGTGTCCGGCATCGATTGGTAGTGTGGAGTAGTGAAGCAGAGAACGATAAATATTTTCCAATTCGCTTGGTGAATGTTGGCTGCCAAGCAGCAAATTTCTTTTCATTGTGCCAAAAAGGGACTGCACCCAATAACAAGTTCACTGACGCTGCTCCTTGAATTACAGTTTAATGAATGATTCAGAATGATAATCGCATATTTACGGCATCTTGAGTAGGGCTACCATGTTACTTCTCGGGTTAATTATCGTTCAGAGGAATCAGGTTGTACACATACTAATAATCGCCAGCACAGAGGTTAAATACTGAATAGAATTTTTCCAATTACGATTTTTATTCAAATTAAATCAATAACTATGTTAATACTACTTACCATTCATTGGCATTTCATCAATTTGAGTGGAATAATATTGCTCAATATCACGAAGAATCTTTACATCCTCTTGTTTTACAAAATTGATTGCAACACCTTTTCTACCAAATCTACCACTTCTTCCGATTCTGTGAATGTAGTTTTCACGATTGTTTGGTAAATCATAGTTGATTACCAATGAAACTTGTTGGACATCAATACCTCTGGCCCAAATATCAGTAGTGATCAAGACACGACTGTGTTAATATGGTTTACCTTGTTCCTTGACGGAAATCTTGCATAATTGCGTCTCTTTCTTTTTGCGGCATTTCACCATGCATAGCAGCTACAGTAAAGTTGTTTTCTCTCATTTTGGCAGTTAGCCAATCTACTTTTTTTCTAGTATTGCAAAACATGACTGCTTGAGTAATAGTTAGAGTATCATATAAGTCACAAAGTGTATCAAACTTCCATTCTTCCTTTTCAACAGCGACAAAGAATTGCTTGATCCCTTCCAATGTAAGTTCATCTCTCTTTACAAGCACTCTAATCGGATCAGTCATGAATTTCTGTGTCATTTCCAAGACATCGTGAGGAAGAGTAGCAGAAAGCAATACTACTTGTGTTGAAGGCGGAAGATATCTGTAAACATCATAAATTTGGTCCTTGAATCCACGAGACAACATTTCATCAGCTTCATCAAGCACAAGCATCTTGATGTGACGAGTACGAAGATTCTTTCTTCTAATCATATCGTAAACTCTTCCCGGAGTTCCAGAGACAACATGCTGTCCATAATCCAATTTGCGGATATCGTCACCAATTGAAGTTCCTATATTAATATAAAAAACCTCCGATACATGCGTGGCATTGAACATTCATGTAATCTCCAAGAGCCAATACTACTGATTGAATTTGGGTTGCCAGTTCTCTAGTTGGTGACAGGATTAACGCCTGAGTTTCCCTCAATGCGGTATCAATTGTCTGTAAAACTGAAATAGAAAACGTTGCGGTTTTACCAGTACCTGATTGTGCTTGTGCGATAACATCTCTTCCACTTGTAATTGGTCCAATGGCTCTCTGTTGGATAGCGGAAGGTTTTTCAAAATCTGTATTAGGAATGATTACTGTAAGCGTAGATCCCTCTTACTAGCTCTTCCTTCAGTCCCATCTGATCGAAAGAAGAAATGACTTTGACATTTTCACTAGTTTCAAATAGTAGTGTAGAGTCCTCTTCCAATCCTGACATTTTGTAAAACTTTTTTTTCTGATCTTGAACGTTATTTGTGATTTTGAATTCAAGTAAAGTTGAATTTAAACTTTATAACTGTAACCCTAGCCCTTGTCTGCTATACAATGATGCCTTTTAATCTCTTCATCTACCCGACCAAAAAATATTTAAACCAAGCCGATGTGCTTTAGATCTAGCAACTAGATTTTGAACCATTGACTACAACCAACTAGATATAACAATATTACTTTTTATTAACTGGTTCTGCTATGAAATGATAAAAATGATAAACTTCTTCCTGGTCATAAACCGCTACTCTACACCCACACTCCCTACACTCTACAGGATGATACTCTTTGTTTAATAATTCGCTCTTGATTACTTTCAAATTAAAAACAAACATTGCCCTGTACTGGTTATACTCTGTGTGTTTCTGGCAGTCATAACATATCCTAGTAAAGCACAAGGGACAATGCAGGATAGCATCCGACTTTTCATTCATTAGTTCAGATACCCACTGTGCGTCCCTTTCATCAGCTTCTGGATCATAAAAGTCTGGAGCAGTGTCGACAATATCATCATCCGGATCGCTCTCCACTTGCTGATCCGCTTTCTCTAGTACTGTTTTCATATCCACATTAATCTCTTCATAATCAGAATCAGAATCATCTTTTAATTTTACCATAAAAAAATGGAAAGAAAATGGAAAAAGAAATTGTACTTGAAACAGCCATTTGCAGGTACTACTAGCTAATCATAGGTACTCGGATCTTTATTTTGATAACCATGTAGACTCTTCTTTTCTGAAATTAATGAAAAAGAATGTCAATGTCAGGACACATTCTTACTTTACCGTCGTGCAAGATTCATTCAAGATTTCTCAGCAAATTGCGGGAATATTTATTTATCTAGGATTGTATAATCATATTGCGGAAAATGAATATGATTGGACGTATCCTGTATCAGGAATTATTATTGTATTTATTTGTTATGCGCTTTATACAAGGTTGAAATAGGGTTAATATTAGAATGAAGCATACACCCGCGTTTACATGGTCAATGATTACCAGCTCATTTCTGTTTCTTACTGTAATTATATTCATTATTCCTTTGATGAAAAACCTCACGGTGGATATCTCTACAGATACTATATGGGCAATGACCCTATTCATGTTTATAGTCAATCTGTTGTTTCACGATTACTCCTTGAATGGAAAGTTTGAACCAATGTCAATCAATGCAGCAATGTTTGTTAATGTGCTACTATCATCTCGGTTACCTGATAATTACAAAGTACTATTGCTGCTTTTATGTGGGATCAGTTTGTTTGCCCTGTTTCCAATCTTTATTAGGGCAATAACGAAAAGGTATCCCAAGATAGAGCTCCCACTTACTATTTTGGTGTGTTTCTGTAGTTTGGTCTTGAACGAAACCTGGGGATACATTATCATTGTGTACATTTTCATTACTTTTGTTTGTCCTTGGTTGTTTGTAGAAATACAAAAATACAAAAAGTATTTGGTACTAACGGTAGTGAAATAAGAGGGCCGTGGGATGAAGCTGTTATAAATAGATCTAGTTCAGCTGAAGAGTTGGCTGATTAATAAATTGAGGTACATGTTTATTTTGCATCTTATCTCTTGAATTTCTTTTGATTTTTGCACGTTTACTTTGCATCGTCGTCTCTTGAATTTCCTCTTGGAGATTTCTTGAAACTATTAGATCGACGGTCCCTCATTGAATCTCTTCTATCTTGACTTTTTTTTCGATGGCCATCGTCTCTATCATGCTCGGGACTTTTTCGTTTTCTAGATTCATCGTCCTTCTTTTCAGATTCTGTATTATCCACGCTTTTTCTGTCAGAATCTCTTCTTCTACCATTTCTTTCACTATCTTGAGCGGCTGAATGCTGTGATGATTCCATGAGTGAGTGGACACTATTTTGAACCGAATCGTTTTTTTCGATAGTGTCCTTTCGATCTGGAGATCGCCGTCTTCTTTCTGGGGTGTTATCTCTGCTCCTCACAGGTGATCTTTTATTGTAGGGAGATCTGCGTCGATCAGGATTAAATCTATCACTACGCCTATTATCATTATCCCGTCTTCTATCTTCCCTAGGTCTTTCATGATCATATCCTCTATCAGCATTTCTTCCTCGATCATATCGATCATCATTTCTATTCCTGTCACTTCGAAAACTTTTATCCCTATCATCATCTTTTGACCGATCGTCATTTCTTCGTTCATCAAATCTCCTGTCATCTCTTTGCGAGGCATCATTCCTCTCATCCCGTCTTGAACTCCTTCTATCATCATGATCTCTTCTAGGTCTTTCATCGTCGCGTCGATGGCCATTACGATCATTCCTATCTCGGTCCCTATCACGGTCGTAATCATTCCGTCTGTTATAATTTCTGCTGTGGTCGCGATTCTTGTAATCACAGTGTGGAGGTAATTCAACCTTTGCCATCTGTCTCACATCAAGTTCGTGCGATTTAGGGAATGCTTGGAAGCTAATATAAACTAAAGGCTACTCTCTTGTTCCTGGTTTTGCTGGGTATGGCGAGACTTTAAAGTATTCATGCTTGAGAGCTTCGCTGGCACTCAATCTCTTGGTAGGATCTAGACGCAACAAGTTGTATAGAAGGTTGTAAGTTTCATTGGAATAACTGGTTAAAATTGGTCTCACCTTGAGCTATTGAACTTTGTACTCAAAGTAGACTCTTTCACTCCGAAATCAGTAACTTTACCATCCTTTACAAGTGGCAAATCTGAATATCCAGGCCAGTTCTGAGCAGTTGGAGAACCAAGTAGTTCGAAAATCTTTTTCAGTTGATCCATTTCATTTGCACCAGGCAATATAGGACGTCTTTTTAACAGCTCCCCAAAAATACACCTTGTTTAATTCACATCTACCCTACACCCCACATATCTACAGCAGTAGTGTATTTACAATAGCTATTCCCGCCCTGCAATAGCAATTCTGGAGGACGATACCACAATGTAACCACAGTCTACATTAGTTCTAGATACTGTAGTCATTGTGTGGTTTATAGTTCTTGCCAATCCAAAATCTGCCAATTTTACTCTGCCACAATTATCCACAAGAATATTTGCCCCTGAATTAACAGATTGCTACCCTTCATGTCTCTATGAATAATATCATTATCATGCAAGTGCTTTATACCACGTAATATTTGTTGAGTGTAGCTCTTCAATTGAGCAGTTGTTAAAGTAACACTTGGATTCCCCAGTAGCCCTGCCAAGTCATGATCCATGTAAGGAAAGACCATGTATATTGTTGCGTGCAAGTTTCGTTTCGGATCGCCTGTATAAGTGTGAAGCTACCCTTTTCAATCGCTATTTCCATCAAATCAATAATATTCTCATGGTCGATGCTTTTCAGCAGTTTAATTTCTCTTAAAGAAGTAACTGGAAATCCTTCCTTGTCATTATGTGTTAAAATCTTTTTTAGCGCTCTGATGTTAATTTGAAGTACACTCGAAGTCCTGTTTTGGAGTGTGTGGCAAGCAGCACTTCCCTTTGATTAACTAGCTAATACCCAAAAGTTCCTTCTCCCAATTTGTTCTCTATTTCGTATTCTGAAATTGGAGAAACTCCTGTAAATTCTTTATCTTCACTATCTACAACTTCCCCTTCTTCGACTACAATGTGTGCTGGTGTTTGAACTGGAGTATTATTATGTGATTCGATTTGAGATGGATGAAGCGGAGCGTGGGGTATTTCTGGCAATTCCTCCAGTGAATCTTGGGACGAATGTTGCTCTCGCTCAGATTCCATTCTGAAAAATTTGAAAGAAATTTTTGAAAGATATATTAAAAATACTACAGATAAAACCCTCCTAGTCCTCTACTTGCTTTTTCAACATTTGACATATTCCAAAGCTCCGCACTCCTTGGATGAGGAATGACTTTGTGAGCTGCGTGGTTTTGTTTGGTTTCACATACTGGTCATGGTGGTATACTTTGAAAGGGACAGTGGTGATTTCTTGAATAGGGTCGTCCAGGTCAAACATGTTCTGCACCCTACATAGTATTGAATATTCTCCAGGCACTCTTATAGCCATTTCAGGGAATACAAAGAATATGTAAGGCTCTCCGTCCACAGGGTCATTCAGGACTTGGCCAGACACCATAGTATCACCAGTAAAGTTGACAGTGTAAAGCGACTTTGCATATATGGAATTTTTTATCAGCGTTTGTATTTCCTTTCCGTCAGCAGACAGTAGAACCAAGTGGCAAAAGTAGTTGAGCGACTCTAGTTCTTCTCTTGTTTTTCTAGTAGGAAAGACAATCTTTATGGCTAGCATGGGGTAGCTACGGTTAAGAAAAGGTTACATTAAGCTCTTCAGGTACGGCTTTGTTGTACCAGTCTCCCTACCTGTCTTGGGAGTCTGGCGGATCTCTAGCTTGTATTCACACTCGGTCATAATTTTTGCAGAGGAGTCTTATTTTTTATGAAAAACGGGTGAATGTGATTTTCCAGCTGGTTTGTGGCAAATTACTCAGAATGACTCATTTTTATAAATTTTTACGAATGGCGGATAAATGAAACATTACAAACAATAGCGTCCCGTTTCAAGTAATTATTAGATATCCTCCACATCGTCCAAGAGTATCGAATCAAACATCCTCCACATAATTAAGTCCTACTAATACCATAATTTTGTGGAATAACGATTTTCAGAAGGATCACTGGAATAAACTTTAACGCTGGACCTTACTGGCGAATAGTGGAAAAATATGGAATAGCTTGCATCAAATTTTCAGGAAGAGTAACAAGGAAAACATTTTCGCGATATCTTGATGAAATAACGATGGATTATGCGATACAAATAAAGACCAATAAATGGTAACTAAACGACAGTGTTATCAAACCAATTAGGATTGGTTTGTTTGAGTATGGGTGGTTTAGAAATGAGCACGCTACGTGTCTGCGCTTACTTTTCTCTATTTCGCGAATATGTTTATGAAGTGGACAACTCCATTATGTCAGTGTCCAGTCTCCATCTGTGCAAATTTTTTGACAAAAAAATTTTTTAATGCCCAACTATGAAGATTTGATTAAATTCGAAGGGATCGAACAAGTACCGAAAATGCAGAGATTTCAGTTCATTACTAGTCAAAGGTATTTGTTTTAATAATGAGAAACGAAGTTGGTGGGAAATTGAAATCATTAATTGATGAACTGCAACAAAAATACAGCGAAGAATTTACAGTCCATCCCATAGAAGATCCAGAAGACATGGAATCAGCCCTGGAAGAACTACAGGAAGCGTTTCCGGATAACAATGTGAAATTTCCATTAGGTGTGTTTGAATATATTTGGCAAACTTACAATGCTGAACCAAGTTCCACAGCAAATTTCGGAATCCCAACGTTTCCTCTCACCAATTCGCATGCGAGCAACAAAGTCGCATGGACTGATATTGAACTTGATTTTGACGAAGAACTATATAACGGAGAATTAAAATTTGTAGTATGCGTAGATGTAGAAAGCAAAAACTATGGTAAAGTTTGTATCATCAATTCGGCTAAAAAAGTTTGTAAAGTGGCAGAATCATTTGAAGAGTTTTTCAATTCCTTCACGAGGATGATGGTTGATGATTTTGGAGGTAGCGAAGAAGAGCAAGCGGAAATTATCAAAGATTTTTATGAACAATATAATCTCTGAGTGCAGTACTCTCTGTGCGCATTTTTGTGACGTTCTGATCGGATGACGTTTCTTCTTGTTTTACATCTGAATTGAAAATGATTTCTGATACTATTGGAATTGCAATATTGCTTTGCTCTATTCTATTGGGGATCCACAGCACGTACATTAATTTTGAACAGCATCACACCAATCCTAACTATGTGATGGCACTACAGCTTTTAGCTTCAATATTCCAAGTTATAAACCAGATTTCATTCACATCACTGTATACCTTTACGATATCAAAGTTCTTTCATAGTGTAAACCACTGTTTGTCACTGTGGATATTTTGCAACTGCTGTTATTTCCTATACCAAGTGATGTCTGTATATGTTTTGGTTCACAGGTCATCAGGAATATTGCACGAACGTTTCAAATTACTATACAAGTACTCACTGTTGGTGGTCTTAGCTATCGCAATGGGGTTTATCGAAGCATCTGCATTCCAAGGAATTACATTTGCGTATGATGACTATTGTGCTTCTACTGTTAATCCCGTCACAAATCTGATTGGTAAAATGATACTATTTGCGATTTATTTCACTGTTTGCGTTGTGTTTATAGTGGTTATCAGGAAAAAAGTCAATTCAAAGTCAAAGTCGCGATCGGCTTTCATATTTGGAAGTTTAAGAGTGCTGTTGGTGGTAATAGCTCTCCTGGTATCAATTACCTTTTCCTTCACAAATGTGTGGGGCAGCAGATTCTTTATCCAATTCACAATTGAAAATTACTTTGGAATAACCGCGTCTACGTTTGTGTGTCAGGTCCCAGAAAAGAAAAAGACGTCTACTTCAGGAAGCACAAAACAAATTAAAAACTTTTCATCTGAAGAAGATATTAAAAGTGAAAATTAATATACCGTCTAACTGTACAGTACAATCACTCTTGCTTTAACATTCTACTATCTTGCAGTGATTGAAGCCCTTTCACCTTGACTGCGTAATCATTGCCAATATCTCAACTCATCAATCTTTCTAGGAGTATCTAATGCTTTGTCCAAGTAATGTACTATCGGCGTTATCAAAAAGGGAGTATGCTCTTTATCACGAACAATATCATCGATCTGTAACATTTTCAAATAACAAGGCAATAGATTCAAGCTAGCAAACACAGATAACCAAGTTAAAATGTGATTGGTTTCGAAAGCATGTACTACAAAAACAGAAGAAATAGTCCATATACTGAAAAATATAATCTATTTTCAAACAAATTCTGTCTAGTCGACTATGCTGTATTTTACCCTTGATAACTGAGTTTACCAGGATACTCGATTTGTGGAGATTCTAGATGACTTGGTGGTGGGAAAGATGGGATAGATGTATTATTGCTACTCGCATGATATTGTTCGTTGGATTGCGTTGGGTATTGTGGTATTGCAGGGATAGAGCCTTGGAGTTGTTGATGTGCCAGATATTGCTGTTGAGGATATATTGGCTGAGGAGCTGAATATTGTTGGTTGAAATACCGTTGCGCTACAATATGACCGTTAGCAGCAAAGATGTTTTGCTTCAGTCCACCTTGATTCCTAGATCTTCTTCTGTAACAAATGAACCCAATAATTGCTACAGCAACAAGAGCTGCGAAAACCAGGAATGATGTCAATTTTTTGTAGTCCACGACATATACACTAGTTAAACGATTTCCTCCAGAAGGGATAGGAGGAAGGTTCACAAATTTGACAGGGGTATTAGCGATAGATCCGTTGAATGTGTTTTTGGGATTGTTTCCCAAATAAGAGTCCCAAGCTGTCATGATGCGGTTCAAGGTGGAAGGAGATATACCATAACTACCGGCCAGGTCATCACTACATTAATATTGATTCACCAATGATGCCCCATTTCATTTCTTATAAAAACATTGTCTGTTGAACCCACATCCCTTACTCCAATAGTGTGCCACTACAGTCAACAATAAACTACTGGATCTACTGTACCATGCACGTACACAATACGAGAGATTGCACTTGTAATGTTTAAACCCATATATGCAGCGTTAACCAAGTCAGAAGATGGCTGCACTCCGAAGAGATCTTGACACACGTTACTCAAATAGAAACTGAGTGTTCTGAATTGTGAATATGCCGTGCTTTCTTGGTTAGTGTAGTCTTGTAAATATCCAAATTCATAGCAAGATTGAAAAAGCCATGCAACACTATTTCTTTGGTTGTCGCTATCTGAGGATGGAAGAATAACATTGTATAGGGGATTTGAGCGAGCTCCTGACGAGGAATCTGCACTGTAGGCAGAAACAACTTGCTGGTATGCATCGAGTAATGCACTGTCAGTTGCTGAAGGGTCTGTGAAGGCTGGATACGATACCCCTCCACATATTGGCCCCATCTTTGGAGGATTCGTAATATCTCTTCCATACTGAACAGCACTTGCCAATAAAGTTGAATATGATGAATACTTGAATTTTTTATCATCAGAATATCCCTGTTGGATCATGTAATTGTCAAACAGTTTGACTGCCCTTTGCCAATTGGTTGCACAAGTAGCAGAACCTCCAGAGTACTGTATCCCAGCCTGTACTGCTACTCCATATTGATAAAAATCAGAGGTCGAAAGTACTGGAGCACTTGAAGAATGGGCTGCGTATATCAAATCAGGAAACTTTAACCTTGACCAAGCAGCAAGATTTCCAGCATATGAGCCGCCAATTGCAACCCATACTGTATCAGCTGGCAATAAAGTCCTTCTGAATCTAATGAAGCCAGCTATATCTTGTAGTGCCTGAGAAGTTGTAAGCAACGCAAAATCAGAAGGGTAGTCCTGAGGAAATTGGTTTTTCAAGTCATAATATCTGTGTTCCAAATTAATTACTAGCCCATTGTACTTTTCAGCCAATTGTGCTTCCAGCCCGTAACCAATAAACGAGGAATTCATTTGTGATTCTCCAGAAATAGACAAGAATACTGGACCACCAGATTGGTAGTAGGTATTGAATTCATAGTACGCCTGTTGCCATGTTGTAGTATCAGAAGGAGTAAAATGGTCCCTAGGTTGTTGAAAGAATTGATATTGGATGTCCGTAATCCCGGTGATTTGGCTCTTTTGTTGAAACAGTCGATGTCTACTGACTCCAAACGGAACATGCGAACTGCAGCAAGTTAATAAGAGAGCGAATATCAAATGCATTCAATGGACAATGCCAAGTGGCGGGCTTTCAACTTTTAAAAAGACTAAAAGAAAAGCACTTGAAACTCCTTCCCAAAGATTAGGATTCAATCATTCGCCAATAAAAATATTTTGAAATAATGGAATGATATATCCCTTGAAACCAGGAATTCAGATTTCCCTTTAATTATATTAATCCAAGCAAGATATCTCCTCTATGGTGAAACTTGCCGAGATGAATGTGTCATTTACATGACTTCGGTTGACACTGGTTGGATTACCGACGAACATCCACACGCATTGAAAAATCACGGATGGGTTCAGCCGATTGATGAATGGGATGCAGCAATGAGGGTTTTGGATCCTGTGCTTACTGGCTATCAAGGTGGGGAAAAGTATTATGGTGTATTTCTAAAAGACTACCACCCTTCCAATTGGTAATTGCGGCTGTGATTTTCCGATGTCTCCTAACTGATAGAAAGCAATGATTCATCCATTATCAATAAGCCAAATCATTACAGCTGTCAGTGTTAGCCATTCTCAAAGTGAACTGTCCATGAAGAGCTGAATGGGTTAAATGACTCTTTTAAGGTCAATTGAATGAATTGCATGAAATTGTATGGATTTGTCAATGCACCAAGTCCTGTGGCGCTTAAGAAGACAGATGAATCATAGTTAATAACGTCAAATAAAGCGAAATTAATCAAGTATTGATAAAAGTATAGCCGCATATACATCTACTAATTTATCCGGTTATTCTACTTTAAAAAACTGTGGTGATTTTCCTGGCTTGCTTTTATTTATCTTGGAAATTAGACTTGCATCACAAGACCAATCAAGACGTGACCCAATATGAGGTGAGAGCCACCTAATCTTCCTCAAAACAATTTCAAAATGTACTCTCGACCAATGGCAAAAGCAATCAAGATGCTCAAGCGTAAATGCAACAAGCTCTCCTTATTTCGCAAGAAAATCACTGATGACGATGTTGAAATCTTATCAAAGTTAATCAAGGACGGAAACTTGACAAAAATCGACCTTAGCGATAACAATATCACCGAATTGGGTACTGGATATCTTATGCAGGCTTTGCTTCCTGTACAGCCAGTAGCAAATTCCTTTGAAAGTGAAAAAATACCAGTTTCAAACTTGGAAATCCTTGATCTTTCCCAAAATTTGTTGGGTCATCGTGGTGCTGAACTTGTATCTGACTTGATTCGTAAGGGAAAGCTTGAAAACGTCAACTTGGGATACAATAATGTTCGTTCTCGTGGCGCGATCTCGGTTGCAAACGCTTTAACTTGGAATCCACCAGTTGAAACTTTGAACTTGGAAAACAACTCTATTTGTGCCTACGGGGCGAAAGCCCTTGCCAAATCCTTGATGGGAAACAAAAAGCTGCAGTCCCTGAATCTTGAAGCGAATGTATTTGGGGACGTAGGAACTAGGTTGTTTTCGGAAGCGCTTTTAGAAAACAAGATACTCTGTGAATTGAACCTAAAGTCTGCTTTGATAACAGATCTGGGAGCCGGTTATCTTGCTAATATGTTGAAATACAATACCACTCTTTTGAAGCTTGATTTAGGCGGGAATGAAATCAGCGACGCTGGTGGAAAATTGATTTTGGATGCCCTCGAAAGAAATCAAACAATCATGTTCTTGTCCTTGAAAGATTGTGCGGTTTCTAAGGATATTCAGGATCAAATCAAAACGTTGCTTGAACGTAATAAGAAGAAGCTAGAGAATAGCAAAGAAATCATCAATACTGCACGAAAATTAGCAATGCTGAATCTCCCAAATGAAATCCTATGTATGGTTCTGGAGCAATACTCACACATGTGGACCGCACAAGAGCGCAATCTGTTGCATAGCATACTGCTTGATCCTAAAAGTCTCGGCTATATTCCAGGCGGGTTTCATAAGACAAAGTTTGGAGTCCAGCAAATTGTAGATAATTGTAAGAGAGTACGGAATGTCCATCCTCATTTTAAATAGAATAAATACCCCTAATGTAAATTTCAGGTTGAATTTATGAAACACGTGAGAATCTAGTCTAAAACCGACAATATCCGGAGAGAAATCGGGTTTCAGGGTAATTCTAGTGACGGCGGCTCCAAATATTCGATTCTTCCATGCATGCTTAAACTAAACAAGTGCGGTATCGGGTGGGCTCATCCAAGTATTTGTGATACTCAAATATGATTGGCTGAACCGAACCCCAGTGCAAAAGAGAAACTGTCACAGATTATTAAAAGTGACAAATCCATTTGAGGAGACGGCGTCCTATAAAAGCCAAGCTAAAGTTTCCACAATTATAGAATTAGAATGCATATTTACATTCTCGCTGCCGCTGCATACGCTGCAGGATTAGAAGGAATGACCAACGCACAAGTTAGACAATTGCACTTTCGCAACACTATGAAATCCAACAAAATTTCCAAAGTTGCAAGTAAGGCACACACCACTAGTCAATTCACTCAACTCCGTGATCATTTCAATCCTTCTGACCAAACCACCTGGGGCCAGACTTATTTCGTTGATGACGATTATTATCAGCCTGGCGGTCCAATCTTTTTAGAAATTGGTGGTGAAGCACCAATGGACACCAGCTACTTGCCGATTCAACTTGAAACCAACCTTGCTCAGCGCTACAACGGAAAGCACATTATTTTAGAGCACAGATATTACGGAAGCTCTTCTCCTGTAAATAACGCCGGATTCAATTTGGCAAACTATCAGTGGTTAAGCTCTCAACAGGCCATTGAAGATATTGCCAGTTTCATTCGAGGGTATAATGCTCCAGCTGGAACAAAGTGGATTGCTGTTGGAGGCAGCTATGCAGGTATTCGCTTACTTTAACTTTAGGTGCGTTGGCTGCTTGGGCTAGAATGATGCATCCTGATTTGATTTATGCTGCCCACTCTTCCTCCGGACCAGTCTTGGCTCTCGCAGACTTTTGGCAATACGGGCATGCCGTTGATGAAGGAATTGCTAAATCTGGAGGTTCCGATGCTTGCGCTGCTGGTTGGAGAAGAGCAGTAGCTCTATCTGATGCTGCAACCATGGCACCTGGACAAGATATTAGAGATGCCAGAGATAAAGCACAATATTCTACTTTGCTTAGCTTGTCTGTTCAATACAAGAAAAGCATCAATCCTTTCACCTACAATGGTCAAACTACTACTTTGCTTGATGCTGTCTGTGGAGGTCAACTGTTCCCAACTTTCACTAATCCACAAGCTTCTGATGCAGACGCTCTTGCCGATTATAACAGGTTGGCCAACGCTATGCTCACTCAACCACCTCCTGCTGGAGGTGTATTGGGCGCCCAAGCTCAAGATGCTTGGAAGTATCAGCAATGTACTGAGTTTGGATTTTTCCAAACCGCAGAACAGCAAACTTCATTTTCATCTTACTACACTCTTCCTCGCCGTGCTCAAGAATGTCAAGGTACATTTGGTCCTTCCATGCCTGCTGCAAACCCTGATGCTACCAACAGCAGGTACAAGGGGCTTGATATCGTAAATCAGGCATCCAAGATTTTGTTTGTTCAAGGTAATAATATTTTTAATTCTAGGCGGTGTTGATCCATGGAGATATTTGGGAGTAACTGGCGTTCCAAACAGCAACAACGCATTTATTTTAATCCCAAACGGACACCATTGCAATGATTTGAAATTACCTGATGCCAGCACCCCTGCTGATGTTGTTGCTGCCCACAAGAATATTTTATCAATCTGGGATAAATGGATTGGCCCTCCTGCCAACCCTAGCTCAACCGGATCTAGCGGTCCAATTGGTGCAAAAGGCAATACCGCTGTTTCTCCAAACGGAAATACAACAGCTGGTGGAAACTCTACTGCTTCTGGCAATGGAACCAGCTCAACCGGTGTCTCTACTGGAGGAAGTAGTACTTCTGGTGGTAACCTTTCATCTCCGCCAACAAACTCGCCTGGTAGCTCCGCCTTGACTGCCTCTGCCAGTTTATTTGTATCCATGTTGGTTGTATTGAATCTATAAAATCTTTTTTTAAACATTTTGCTTTTCAGATCGTAAATGGAAGACACAGAGTGGAACGATATTCTGAGAGAAAAAGGAATAATTCCGGAAATCAAGCAAGAAGAGCTGGAAGAGCTGGTCGATCAAGTTATCCAAGAGCACAATTTTAAACCGCTGGAAAAGAGAGACCTGGATGAGTTGGACGAGCTGGAAGATGAAGAGGACGACAGAGTGTTGGAACATTATCGCCGAATGAGAATGCAAGCCATCAAAGAGCAGCTTGCGAATGAAAAGTACGGAACAGTTACGCAAATATCAAAAACTGATTATCCTGTTGAAGTGACTGAAGCATCGAAAGAGTGCTGGGTAGTGGTATTTTGATATTGATATAGGTTCACCTGTTCCAACACTCTGTTCCTGATTCAAAATTCATGTCAGCGGTATTGGAAAGACTAGCAGCAAAATATAAAGCAACCAAATTTGTAAAGATTGTTGCTGATATGTGTATCCCCAATTATCCAGACAAGAACGTTCCAACTTTGTTGATTTATGGGAATGGCGACTTGCAGAAGCAGATTATTGGATTGAGCATGTTTGGAGGAAAGAACGCAGAGAATATTGAAATGATACTGAAAGGTATTGGTGCGATCAAGGGCGATAAAAAGAGGGATGACGATGAGGAAGATTTGTTTAATGATAACAAGCAAAAGGAAGAGGAAAGCGATGACGATTGGGATTAATCGAGAATCTAATAAAATTGGTTTTAAGGTTTTGAACCCCTCTGTCTAGATTTTTGGGACCTTGATTGAAGCCAATTACGTGCGGCAGGCAAGCCCATCACAAAATAAACACTTTATTTTAAATATAATTCCAATAATAGATCGCTGTTACATAGCAAATCGGTTGCTAATAGATGGGCCATGTACTCCCTTTAGTTTTGAATTTTCTCGTTCCAATTAGGATTTTGGTGTATCCGAAACCGATACACGGTTTTTTGATTGATGAATGTCGCATCCTAATTAGCGGCTATAAATAAGTTAGATTATTTCCATAATAGTAGCCAAAATGTACAGAAAAAAGAACGCTAATGATGGCCTCTATCCTCATGAAGGTAAGCTGAAATTAACTCTGTGCTCTCTCAGGTTTCCTTTGGATCACTATATTCTCATATTACCGTGTCAGACTCTGAGCTTTCAAGTGTGTCACTTGCAAAACAAAAGTCGTTCAACAACCTGCCCATTCCTGACGTTCAGCAAGGTAGAGTAGTGCTGCCAACCAATTATTTTCCACCTAGGAGAGGCAATAGAATGTCTCTTGCCGCTAAATCTATTCCTAACCTCTATGCCAGGCGAGAAAGAGACTTGATCACCAAGCCAGTTCATTATGGACAAAAAAGAGTTGGTAAAAAGAACTCAAATCCAAAGCTAGCTGCTAAATCACAAGAATTCAAACGACATAACAATGTGCCAGAGTTGAAAAAAGAATTCAATACTGCTCAACCAAATCGGCAAAGATTTGATAATTATCAAAAGAATCCAATACCTGTAATGAATGATCTGTCATCATTTAATCAAAGAAAGATTGAAGTTCTAGACATGAATTTAACCACACGGCCAAAAGTAGAGCCTATGAATGCCTACCCCACTATTCGATATAGCGATCCAAAGAAACCTCGCCCAATTCCACACCCCGCAAACAATAGTCGAAAACAATCACTTACTAATGACTCTGAAGAAGAAACACTTGGCAGCAACTCTCCCATGACATCTCGAAAGTTTTCTTTTGATAATCAAAATCAAACTCGTGCTTTACACGAAGAAAGTGATCCAACAGAAATCGATTACTCTTCAGACGATACAGAGTATGACGACGAGTTGCAAAGGATACCAAGCTTCCACAAATTGGATATACCAGAGATATATAAGCAGAGCGACATGAAGCAAAATTGGGTAGCTGAATTTCTATCAGAATTCGATAGATTGCGTTTGCAAAGGAGTGATTCCAAGCAATCCTTCTCCGATACTGGCTCTATTGTGGTATTGTCTGTAGAAAAGTCTTTGAAAACCGCTCTTTCAAGAGAGTCTTTTGTGTACAATCAGTCTGTCTTGGTTTATCCCCCAAAGAATGCTATTCAGTCACTGAATGTAATGGAAAAAGAAAAGCCAAGGTCTGCTAGCCCAAAACCTTACAGGATGGAACAACAAAAGCCTTCCAAAACCAATTCCCAGCCGTTACCAACAAAGAAATCAGAAACTGTCATCCAGTACTTGCCAAACAGCCAGATAGTCAAACAAAATGAGTCTGCAGAATTAATCGGACAGAAAGTGACTTATTCGCTGGACAAGAACCAAATAATTAGCAGGAGCAACACAATCGGAAAAACTACCAACAAATCCAAATTTGCTATCGACAAACCATTGCCGGTTGTCCAGCCAAAAATGAAAATAGAACCGCAACTCTCTGTCATTGTCACTGATGGAAAGCGAGTTTCCTTACTGGTAACTCCTGGCAGAGATGATGAAAAGAAGCTGAACTTTTTCAAAAGGATTATGGGTAAAAAGAATGCCAAGTCTTCGCCTCATAAGCTCAAATTACTAGTCTAATAAATGTTATTTATTGATTTCTTGGTTTCGATTCTTGGCAGGTGATTGTGTAACCTACTGCCAAAAACCTGAATGTTTTCTGGGTGACTTTTGCCTATACACTATTTGAATAAGAATGAACTACCGGTTACTTGTGTACATAAATCCATAATTTATGCGAACGAAAAACCGCCTGGCAAAGGTAAACGGATACTGAATTCGTCCAAGCGGATTTTAATGAATTGCGGGATATTTCCTAACCCCATTCCATTGCTTGCTTGGCCTGTTTCAGTCAATCTGTTATTCTTACCATCCAGCAAGTAAAGTCAAAATTTTTTTCTTGCCATTCAGTTTCACCGCACAATGGAAGATAGAAAGGAAGAACCAGAAAAGATTCCTCAAAAAAGAAAGCAGTCTTCAAAACGGGCAGAGCAAAACCGAACTGCCCAAAAAGCATTCAGACAGAGGAAGGGTGAATACATGAAACAATGTGAAGAGAGAATAAAAATTCTAGAATTAGAGAGGACGGGATTTATCAACTTGATTCGAGAAAACAATCAGCTGCTGGCAAAGTTGGAAGAGTTGAAACATGAGAATAATAACATACTGCAGGAGAGGGAGCGAATGATTCACATCATGGACAAGTTGCGGTCCGATAACAGCATCCTATCTTCGGAAAACACCAGGCTCCGCAAAAAGATAATCAAACAGACTACTCAAACATATCCGAATTATGGCAACATTCAACGTCCGGTAATGACATTTGGCGTCAAAGGTGGGGTTGGCAACTTTGGTGCCATCACTCGACCTCCTTTGGTCAATGCAAATATGGAGAAAAGAATACTACCGCAGTGGACCTCCCATTCATACACTTTTGTGGGCAAAAAAGAGTTTAATGCCAACAGTTCGGATAATTTATCGGAACTTGGATCAAATATCTCTGAAAACAAATCTAAATCTTCCGGTACTGGTACGACAGCTGGAACCAAAGAATCCAAAATATTTAGCGATTCTAATAACTATCCCGGATTTCCAACTTGGACTCCAACAACCGATTTGCGCGATACAAATACCAAAAGCGATTACCACCTTTCGTTTTCATATACAGATACTCCACTAGCACACACCACATTAACACAATTTTTATTTGATCCAATACCAGAATTTAATCCGTTTTTACCAGCTACTTTATCAATGGCACCACTTTGCCATCATATTCCATTCGAGTCTAAACCGCCAACAATCCCTCCCGAGCAACTATTTGAACTCTCTAATGTTTTTTTACCTACCAAACAATAAATTTAATTTTCAACAACTTTATTTTGCAGCTTTCAAGATAAAGTAAAGCAGCTGGTATATTCTCTCCAAATCATCTTTCACTAGCTCATCAATGAACCCAGTAAACGTTTTACTCTTCCAAATATTAGAATTTTCGTCCACCATTATAAATCGCCACCGCTCACCATCGGCATAAACGCCATACATGTTTGAATATATCTGTTTGTTTTTACGTTCTTTGTGTAGCACTGCAGCCATCGAAAGTAACTTTGAAAACGATTTAATCGGGTCATTTTTGTTTGCTGTTACTATGAGTATCGGAATATCCAATACAGAGATTCTGGATGATATGACTCGATCGATTACACCTTGTACTTGACAGCTGATGGAGTTTGATTTTGAATGAAATGCAAGTGGTAAATTACATTTGACTTGCAGTTTGTTGAAAGAAGGTTCTTTGAGCAGCCAGTCAACGTAATAGTCGATCAATGTGTTGCTATTTTTGGGTTGGGTTTGTAGACCAGAGATAAAGTCAGCAGGAAGAGTGACAGAGCTATCTAATAAAGCGTCAATATCCCAAAACATGTTTGTTGTTTTAATTTGAGTGATTGATTCCAAATGCTTAAGTGAGATATTGTCAAAGTTGAGGTAGGAGTTGGCATAGTCAAGTTTACCAGATCTCGGCTCCTTGTCGGCAATATATCCATCACCAGATACAACTACCCATTGATTTGAAATTTCAAGCATTTCCAGGAATTGATTCCATTACTCATATTTCTTCCTATTTATATTTCTTTGCCATTGTTTCGAATCATGGATGAACAATGAATCATCGTGCGTAATTTACCATCAAAAACTAGTGAACGGTAGCGACTACCCAGCATCGAGAAAACAGTAGAAACAACCTCACACGCGAATGAGATATTGGCAGGTATTTATTGCGACAAAACTAATGCGATTACTCCCAAGTTATGAAAATGTTTACTTTAGGAGCTGAGATAAGCAAAGGCATTTTTTGGTTCGCTTCAACAAGGTATCACTTGGCAGCCTTTCTAAAGTGGCAGAGCTATTCCTTCTCATTATAGGTTCACATACTACTGGCCCAAACAAGTAATTTTCATCATCATGCTTTACCAATATCTTGTCTAGATGAAAATGATTTTGGAAAAACTTTCTCCAAGTGAAATTCTCAAGTCTTATTAGCAAGAGATTACCTTGAGGTCTGGAGGTCGCTTGTGGAAATTCTCGATTTAGTTGCTTGTTTCCATGTTTGATGCAAGTCAACCATGGTAAATTCATGTCTGAAGTAATCAACTTGTGCGTTCCTGAGCATTGGCGCTAACGATTATTTCTAGTTTATATACTACAAATCACGTGTAAAAGGGGTGAAATAGTAAAACAAGAGATGAAGGAGTGACTGGGTTCAGTTGCATCAGACCCAAATTACAAACATGATTATATTATTTCAATGATACCAGCTCTGCACCAAGGGCAAACCGATCCTATTCTATCGCTGCAACTGCCGCATAATTCATGATTGCAAGGGTTGATTCCTAGGTCAAGGAAGAGTTACGTTTGGTAGCATTTTCGTCAAAGCACAATGAGCATGGCTTAGCAAGGATAGATCTAATTGTTTCCAAGTAAATTTCATTTGCTCGATAGATTGCCTCCTGTTTTTCTTTGAATGCTTGATTAATTTTAGAAGTATGCTGTCCAGATATCGGACTTTTTAATAGAGCTGCAAGGTCCTCGCTTAGCTCATTGATATCGATTTCCAATACTTGACTGTTTTCCGACTCTTGATTTACTTGAGTGTTTTCTGAATCCACGTTATTAGAATTATCATTTGCCATCTCTAGGCTACTTTCATCTTTACGTTCGCTTTCACCTTGGTTTAAATCCAGTTACCTGTTGGCAGTTCCTTCAAAGTTACTTCATCGTCAACAAAGAACCGTTTGATTGCTTTCGCTTGATCCAAATCGCTGAATTCAAAAGTGACAAACGATTCGCCCAAATACAAATTGAAATAAACCATATCCAAGTCCTTGATTTTGATTTCTGTAACATCTTGCTTTGGGAAGAGCAAATACCTATCGTCTGATTTGTAAACCAAATTCAATTCGTTGTCCACACCCATTTCACCTGCTTCGGATTGATCTTGAATTTTGATATTGCTATAGTATGTTTGAACAGCAGGTATAGTGTTGGTGAGGTATTGCGAATAATCTTGAAAGACATCCTTTGGGCAATCAAGAGAGAAATCCCCATTATCAGTATCAGCAGTGTCAAATAAATCAGTAGAGCTAAACAAATCTTCGGTATGCTGGCTGTATTTATCAGGAACAAACAAGTCCATCTTCCACGTTACAATTTTTCACTAAAAATAATCACATGGTGAAATCAACAATTATTGCCAGAGTTGCGGATGGACTGCCACTTGCAGCGAGCATGGATGACGAAGAGACTCAGGATTTAACAGAATACAAGAACCAAGCGAGACAATTGTTTAAAAAACTATCATCGAATTCTGAGCAGCGATGTTCAATTGATTCAAACCAATTCGTATTTCAGTACTACTTATTAATGCTAGCTACTTGATAGAATACGGTGTATGTTACTTGTGTTTATGTGAACGATCATACCCAAAGAAATTAGCGTTTGGTTACTTGGAAGAACTTCAAAAAGAATTCCATTCGCAGTACGGACAAGAAATGCAGAGAGTAGCGAGACCATACGCATTCGTCAAGTTTGGTATTTTCCAGTTAACAAGATAATTTCATTCAGAAAACCAAAAAGCAGTACAAGGACAGCCGCTCACAACAGAATTTGAACAAGCTGAATGAAGATTTGAATGACGTTACAAGGATAATGACCAAGAATATTCAAGAGGTCCTTGGAAGAGGAGAGACGCTTGACCGTAATCTTTACTAATCTAGGCATGTCGCAAAACTCTCAAAACCTGTCTTTTGAATCAAAGAAATATTTGCAAGATACAAAGACATTGAACTGGCAGGCATTGTACCAGAAATACGGGCCACCCATCATTGTGCTGTCTGTAGTGACTTTGGTATTCTATATTCGCTTCTGGTGGTGGTAATAAAATCTATCCAATCAACCAGTTTCAATAATATATTCCGTAGTCGCAGGAACACGTAACGCAAGAACATAAACTCAAATGAGGGAACAACGCTATCTCATCTAATACGTGCAACGCGGCAATAATTCTAGTATCGCTTAATTCGGTATTATTCTGGCGTTTTAAACTGTTCAAAAGTGAAGTATTCGCCAAAAGTTTTTTGCGTCAAAACCGCAATCTCAATGTCCCTTAACAGAATGTCTAAAATAATCTTTCGTCAATTATTCGATGCGGAATCATCAACCTACACTTACTTGCTAGGTTCAAACAAGGAAGCAATCTTGATTGATCCTGTTTTTGAACAAGCCGACCGAGATTTGAAGTTGGTCAATGAACTGGGTCTTCAACTCAAATACGCAATCAACACTCACTGTCATGCTGACCACGTAACTTCTACTGGTTTGATTAAATCTCGTTTGCCTCATGTTAAATCAATGATTGCAAAAGTTAGTGGAGCCAAGGCTGATATTCACTTGCTTGAAGGAGACAAGATCCACGTTGGTGACTTGGAATTTAAATGTATTGCTACCCCTGGTCATACGAACGGCTGTATGTGCTTTTACTTGGAAAAAGAAGGCGTGTTGTTTACTGGAGACGCCATTCTTATCAGAGGCTGTGGAAGAACAGATTTCCAACAAGGCGACTCTGGTAGATTGTATGATGGGGTATGGCAAAAGATCTTTACCCTTCCTGAAGAAACAATTATCTATCCAGCTCACGACTACAAAGGAAACACGTCCTCTACTGTTGGAGAAGAAAAGAAATTGAATCCTCGCTTCACCAAATCTAAGCAAGAGTTTATCGATTTTATGAAGAATTTGGGATTGGCTTATCCAAAAAAAATTGATGTCTCACTTCCTGCAAATTTGGAATGCGGTATTGATTATAAACCGCAATAGGTTCAATCTATTAAATTACCCTATTTGAACTATTAATCATTCATTCTAAACGTGGCAATTTTAATTTGCATTAACATCCCTTGTATCAAAATTTTGAAATTCCTGGCGCTATTTTTCCGCTTTGCGTTATTCATCATGAGTGGAAATTACGCAGCACCTATAAATAGTCCACCTTTGCTATCCCTAAATAGCGCACAGAAATGACTAAATTCCTCTTCCGTCAATTATACGATGCAGAAACTTCGACTTACACTTACTTGCTAGGTTCAAACAAGGAAGCGATCTTGATTGATCCCGTCTTTGAACAAGCAGATAGGGATTTGAAACTTATTAATGAACTGGGTCTTCAACTCAAATACGCCATCAACACTCACTGTCATGCTGACCACGTAACTTCCACTGGTTTGATTAAATCTCGTTTGCCTCATGTTAAATCCATGATTGCTAAAGCTAGCGGCGCCAAGGCTGATATTCACTTGCTTGAAGGAGACAAGATCCACGTTGGTGACTTGGAATTTAAATGTATTGCTACCCCTGGTCACACTGATGGCTGTATGTGCTTCTACTTGGAAAAAGAAGGACTATTATTCACTGGCGACACAATTTTAATCAGGGGTTGTGGAAGAACAGATTTCCAACAAGGCGACTCTGGTAGATTGTATGATGGGGTATGGCAAAAGATCTTTACTCTTCCAGAAGACACAGTAATCTATCCAGGACACGATTACAGAGGGTTCACTTCTTCTAGTGTTGGAGAAGAAAAGAAAGTAAATCCAAGGTTTACTAAATCCAAAGTAGATTTCATTGATTTCATGAACAAGCTGGGGCTAGCTTACCCAAGAAAAATTGATGTCTCACTTCCTGCAAATTTGGAATGTGGAATTGATTTTAAACCGTAATAAAATACGAATTGTAAAATATTTACTTTCATTAGCGCTGTCAAAATATGTAGTGTCTGTAATAATTTGGAAGATATTACACAGTGCTAAATGCGTGTATCCGCTAAAGTGGTGGATTATACTTTGATGGACCGATTTTCCCTCGCTTAGATCTACGTAGTGGCAGCAATAGTGCCCTAGAGATTTTCACACTATAAAAACCTACATCAGGATTGTCACTTCAAATTACATTTATTAAATATCCGGCCCCATTCGCTGTATCAAAGACTGTATTTTCTTTTCCTTTCTCTTCTTTTTAAATGCTTCAATTTGTTTCTTTGTATATTGAATCTTCTCCTTTGGTTTCGCCCTTTCCAACGCCATATCTCTTTGATATTTCTCTACATCAAAAAAAAAGCTCATTTGCTTCATCGCATTCGAATGCTGTGCTTGACTGGCCGTATCGTATCTTGTTAATTAATGGTTACCTTGGGTTCATTGCTAGCTCTGCATAGTTTGTTTGCTTTTTTGAAAACGAAGCTGTAGCTTGAACTGACTGCATCTGAGCCATATTCTCCATATACCAGTCATAGTATTCCTTTGAAGAGTAATAATCCTCATCGGTTTTCTTTTCCTCCTTTTGATCTGCCGCTTTCTCTGCTGCTTCCTTCTTTTCCTCCTTGTCTTCAGCTTCCTTCTTCAATGGATTGTCCCATGTCGTTTCGTTTGTTTTGGGGTTCCAAAAGTAATAAGCTTTGGCTTCCTTGTCCCATATCGATTGCCATTCAGACATTTTTTTTAAAAAATGAAATTGGGAAACTTGAAATTTCGATTTCTAAAGAGACTGATACAGACAGATATCGAGAAATTCACTTGCAATATTTCACCGCCTAAAACCAGTTACACCAACAGCACCCCGACAGAGCATTCAATAGACACTCTGAATTCTAGAAATCTTGTAAAGCTGATTAATCACTACAATTCACTTGTCGAACTAAAAAGACCTTCGCTTTCGTTGTACAAACAAATCTTGGATGCTTGCATAGAAAGAAAAGACGTAAACACTGCAAAATTACTCTACTCCAAGCTACTGCTTATTAACCACAAACCTGACGATGAAATACATTCACAGATGATACGTGTATTTGCTGGTGAATTAGATTTACCATCAGTACTAGAATTTTTGAGGAAAATTGAATCCAAAACAACAGCACTATACAATTCCATCATTAAAGCATTCCTTGGTATGAATGATTTGGAAAAGGCGGGATACATGTATTCGTTGGTAGAAAATAAGGATTTGGAAACCGAATTATTATATTTGCAAGTTCGAGTTGCTAAATTAAACGATGACCAAGTGATCCCATACGTTCTTTCAGAGTATCAGAATCTGCAATCAATCTATGGTTCCAGTTCATTAGATAATCTTCATGAAACAGTTTTGCGAATTATTGCCAGAGTAGATACTAAAAAGGGATATGAATTCTTGAAATCCAATCCATCAACCAAAATGTACAATATCTTGCTGGATTACACTGAAACGGATGATATACCAAGTATTATAAAGGAAATGAAACCAGATGTCCAAACATTTCAAATAATTCTTGAACGATACTTGTCATTGTACCAGCAAATGAAAAAAGACGACTTTACGTTCTATTTGGAGAAAATGCGTCAAATGAACATTGAACCGAATTCTAGTATTTATAGTATGATGGTTCAGTATTTGATCATGAATGAAACAGAGTACCTTAATCTCACGGAATTCTTGCTGGAAAATGAATATGAAATAGATCCTAAAGTAATCAACTTGATAATGATGGGTATCAACAAGCGAATATTTCATATTATCAAAGAATATAAATTAAAGCACGGCAGCCAACCAACAGCTAGTAGTCTTTTTGATATTCCAGAAATTCAAAGGTTGAATAGAATCGTGCAGAGTTTGTTTACGCTTCACTCTAACCAGAAACCAAGCTCGTTCATCTACAATGAAATGTTTAAATTTCTTTGCTTTATGCAAAAAGATGTCAAATCATTGATGGTGAAAATGATACAGATGAATATCTCGATTAGGTTTAATAACCTGTATCAATATTGCTTGACAAGGAAATGGAATAGTCACCTTTTGCCTTGGCAAAGAAACTGGAACAATTTCCAAGTGCTTACACAAACTACAAAGTACCAGCTGGAAAATGTTCCAAAACCGTTATTTTACATACCCAAACATTTCGAACACCAAATGCTATTAGCAATGATTACCAGCTATTGCCAGAATAACAAGAGAGCAGTCAAGGTTCAAAATATATATGGTAATCCTACCATTAGAGATAAGCATTTGTACAAGATTTGGAAATGCTTTGGATGGAAAGCCGATATTCATCCGGACAATTATGGTGGGTTCACCAGCATTATCTTGCGGTACTGTGATTTATTCCAGTATTTTGAAATCAAAGAAAAGATTCTGAAAGAAATTGGAAATAAATAGCTTGAAATTTAAACTTTTTTTTTCAAAAAAATGAACAGGTTCAGAGAATTTGGTCGTTTACTTCGACCTAAAAAAGCGCAAGTAACAATACCAGACTTTCCAATTGAATCAAAACCAATTACCGAAACACATTTCATTCCTGGGCAATACCAACCGCTATTCAGTTCTAGAGAAACCAAAGAATTCAAAAAAGAGTTGCAACCGAATTATTTGCAAAGGATTAAATCCAAAGAACCAAAGATGTATGATACAAGAGAGCACAAGTCTCAAGGAAAGAAAATCAAGCGCATAGTCACACTACTGGATGAAGTCATCAACGACCTCTACAATCAACTAGGCAAGCAGAAATGGGACATTAATAGAACCCAGCTATCCCTTAATGAAAAAAAGTTGTATGTGTACTGGAAGTTAGTTGATGAATTGGAGTATAATGAAGAATTAAAAGAGCGCAATTCAATTACACAAATATTGGAGCAATACGAACCAGTAATTCAAAAGATTTTGACTGATCAATTAAAGGGGTATAATGGCGGATACTTGCCAACCAAATACTCCCCCAAAATACATTTCAGGTGGGATGCTGAACACGATAACATTAAAAAACTGGATGCGATATTTGAAAAGATTAAATAGACTATATTCCTTGTATTTTAAATCGCCTTTTGAAAGTATTTTTTAATGGGATACTAGGTATAACTGGTTTCATTGCTGGTAAAGTTTCAATTTCCTTGATACCCAGTATTGGCTTTATTGGTTTTAGATCAATCGGTTTTAGTTCATTCACTGCAATAGGTTTAGAATCATTTGATGGCATTTCTAGCGGTTTTAAAAGGTCATTAAACTCTTGCTCCAAATCTGATCCAATCCACAAATCTATTTTCGCCGGCTCAACAATCTCTGGTGCTAAAACGCCATTGAAAAACTCTATTTCATACCTTATCCTGTCTTCTATATCTTGTAAATCTGTTGAAAATGTAAATGGCTTTGGTTTCTGTTTAATTGTTTTATAATCCAGTTGCTCCTTGAGATTCTCTAATTGGTAGATTTTGGGTGATATCAAATTGTATAGGTATTTGTATTCTGGGTCTTGTAAATAGTCCAGAATTGACTCTTTGATTTTTGGGAGTTTCTTCATTGACGCGTTGAAAAAACGAATTCAAAAAGTAGAAAGGTCGCTATGGATAGTGAAAGCGGAAATGGAATTGAATCATATTACAGTGATGGATCCTACTGTTTGAAATACTTTAATGCCGCCTGGATTAATTCATATTACATGAGCTGCTATTTCCTTTGCTTGCTTCTTTTTCGCATCCTTCCCTACAAACTCTTTACCATTAACAATTAGTTGAAAAATGTACCCATCAGTCCTTGACTCTTGTAAAAGCGTGTATTCACAATCAAGATTATTTGACTGACAATAATTATAAAGTAGAGATACGGATTCCTTGTGTGCCTTTGATTCTACTACTGGCTCGTTATGCAGTATATCATAGTACAGTAGAGCCATTTTACAAGATTCTTCTAGTGCAGATTGGCTATCTGTTTGCGGACCAGAATCAAATATCATTCCGTTGAATTCAAGTTCGCAAAATATTCCATGGTATTCTTTTATTACTGCATTCATTGGTTTCTCTGGATAGTTTTTTCTCCTAAATTCTTCAAGCTGTTGCATTAGATCTGGAAACTTTTGCAAGTTCAACTGGAATACAAGTTACTCTAACAGACAGTGATACAGGGCTAACTAGAAATCTATAATATATTCAAAATAGTAATAGCAACCAACAGTGGAATCGCCTTTAAACTGCTGCTTGCCTCAGTAGTATTTCGATCATTAACAATGTAATTGAGGAATGCAGTCATTCCGGAAACAATTTCATTCCCGGTTGGAACAATTTGATTAGGAGGAAGAATGAATCCATATGTCCCTGTATCTCGCAACTCTATTGCTAGTGAATACTTTGCTTTTAATGTAGCATAAGCCCAATCTGTTGCACTGCCACTAACCTGATAGATCGTATTACAAATAGCTACATTAACGAATATTTACGTCCATATTCATAAAACTGAGTGCTATTGCTGATAATTGCGTGTACAGCTAATTTACTTGCCGCATCTAGGTCCTTGTAATCTGGAGCATTGTGGGTACAATCATAGCCTTTAATTAAACAGAATTTACCATACGGGTACATCCACAATTGAGAATAAGAATGAAAATCGACAAATCCAACCACGTTTTTCAAATTCTGGTAGTATGTGGTGATACTGCTGACTTCAGGAGTTGAGTTTGGAGCAGTTCCTTTGTAATCTTCAGCATTAGTATCAGTAGATGCACCGTTAGATTGACCCCACATTATATTAAAGTTTCTATTGCAGTCAGTACCAGTAGTCCCATCACTATTTGGCTGTCTGTTCTTTCTCCATAATCTGTCAGTGGTTCTAGTGTAATTGTAGCCGTCGACATTGAATACTGGAACCATCAAGAATGTGAATTTGGAAGTAAAATTGGATGAAAGAAGGAATTGGGAGAGATAAGAAACTGTAGCTGGGGCAATCCATTCCCGCGCGTGAATTCCTCCTTGGATAATAAAGGCCTGTGGCCCAGAACCAATATAATAACCATATATTGGATTATTCAAATAGGAAGTGCCAACTACTACTTTTTTTAGCCCTAATTGATCATGAAAGGCCAAAATGTCACTGTAGTCATGATACGACGAAAAGAAATCTCCGTCTACTAACCCGGTTGTATTTCTAACAGTTGCATTCACAGCGGAAGTTTTTATACTGTATTTCGAATTTGCACCTGATTCATTATCGATTAATTCTTGTACATTTTCAATCCATACCTGTCCAATTCGATCCAGAATACTTGTATAAGGTAAGGAACTGTATGGAACATGCAAATCAGATTGTCCAAGTCTTGCTCCGCCATCCCAAAATCGTAAATTTAGGGAATCGTTTTGTAAGAGATTGTCCAGTACCTGAATTTTGTAGTCGGAATCTACATTTATTCTGTAGACTTTGTCTCCGGTGTATAGCTTGCTAGTAACTACAGCTATCAGCAGTGAAAGCATGGGTGAAAAATTGACGTTGGTGAAAAAGCTGGATGGTGACAATACCGTTGGTCTGTCAGTTGGTCTTGAAAATCTACATTGGTTTGTATACGTTGTTAACCGCCGATTCAATTATTCAACTGTTCATTTCGCGGAATTGAGAAACGTTTAGGTATGGATAAATAACTGGAATTGATAGATTTATATTGCAAAAATGAATAACAGCCAAAATAATTGTACTGGAAGAGGTTGCCCACTTGATTGGGTAACTGTATGGGTTGGAGGAATGGTGGAAGTGGGGGTTTGCGGGATATACTTGGACGTTAAATTACTGTCTTTTGAAATATACTCCCACACAGCAAGTAAGGCAGCAACAGTCTCTGTTCCAACAGGTATAATTTGTTCAGGAGGTAGCAAGAAGCCATATTGTCCTTCATCGCGAAGTTCAATAGTCATTGCATACTTTACTCCCAATACACCGTAAGCATAGTCATCTGAAGCTCCACTTGTTTGATAAAGGTTTGAGCAACTCGATCCAACAGTATAAAATGTGCCATACAGACTAGCAATAGCTTGAGCCCCTGCAAATGAGGATGATCTTAAATCCGGTTCATCTGGACTAGAAACTGTACAAGTATAGCCCCAAGGATATAAAAATGCTTGACCATAAGAATGGATATCAATGTATGAAACTTTGTTTTGTACTTTTGCCAAATACTCTGAAAGCGCTTTTGTTTCTGGTGCAGCGTTTGGATACGGTCCACGATATGTCTCGTTCATGGAGTCTAGGGAAGCGCCGCCTGGAGTGTCCCATTTGAAATTGTAGTTACGATTTAGATCGATGCCCACAGTAGAGTCGTTGTTAATTTGCATGTTTTTTCTCCATAGCCTATCACCATCTGCTCTTCTAGTGTAATCATAACCATCAATGTTCACTAGTGGTACTAGTAGGACAGTATATTCTGCCAGCAAGGATTTAGCTGCTTGACTCGATCCTGCAAGAAAAGCTGCCAAATAGACTACAAAAGCGGGAGATATCCATTCTCTCGCATGCAGACCTCCTTGAACTATGGCAGTCTTGTTTCCAGTGCCAAAATAGTATCCAAATATCTGCTGCTGTTTGAAAGTGTACCCAATGAAATCTTTCTTTGCACCCAACCCATCCATAAACTGAAATATAGCAGAAGAATTTTGATAAGTGTAAAAGAATGGATTTTGTATTGTTAAATCACTGGTTGAGTGGTTGGTTTGTAGCTTGCTGGATGGAGGAGTGTAGGGTATGGCTTGTTCTTGAATCAGTTTCTCTACATCAGGTATCAACACTGTGTAATTATTAACCAGAGGACTGACAAACTGCAGTGCGGAATCTGAAAGTTTTACATCCACATTACCAATCTTTGGGCTGCTCCAAAAATCAAATTTAAACTCTGGATGGTCTTTGAGATTTGTGAGCGCATCCAGCTCTTCCTTTGTTGATATGGTGAATCTGTAGACCTTTTGTCCTTCATAGCTGACTGCAAGAAGCTGGGCTATCAACAGAAATAGCATCAACATTTTTTGTAAAGAAGGATACGGTTGATTGTTGAGCCCACACCAGCATCGCAGGGACATTTAGGGAACTCAAGCTCGCAAAGCAGTTAAAACACCAAAAGAATATGCACAGTAAGATATATATTGAGATCATAATCCTCGAGTGGTTTTAATAGTCCATTAATGACGAATTGGGGTAATTCAAAGTTCTTGCTTTTCAACCCATCGAATTGATAATCGATATCCAAACTACCAAATAACCTGAATCAAAAGTTGAAATTGAGTCCAAAGAAAGGAAAGCTTTAATTTACAGAAAGTGAGGATAGAATTCGAAATGCAATGAAGATGCTGGTGGAAAAGCAGTGAATAATTGATATACAGTGAGTAGTAATTCCTATACATCTGGCCTATACCTTGTATTTATAGGATTCGTAAAGGGAGTAGCTTGCTCGAATTTTGGATGGTTCAAGATAGTGCAAAAAGATTCATGCCTCTCCAAAATAGTCGGAACAGTTTTATGAATTAGGTCTAGTGGGTTAATTTCATCAACAGTGAGCAAATATTCAATGTACTCTTTGCAGGAATATTTAGCTGCCTTTCGAAACAAGTAATTACGCATAGTCGCAGGATCAAACTCTGTGTGTCTGATCATATAGTCTGTTATGTGAATATTGCTCGTTTGAATAAGAAAATCTATAGGATATTCTCTTTTCTTCATTTGGAACCTTGGATGTCTGGTAATCTTCTGAACTATTTCAAAGTTTTCAAATTTACAAGCTAATTTGAGCAAGATGTTTCTTTTATGAGATGGGTTGAACCATGGATGATCTAATAGTCTATCCACCAACCCCCAGTTGTTGTGTTTAGCTTGCAAGATTGACGATATACTCCAACATTTTTCATCCCCATGCGAATTTACCAGTGTATCCAATAAATAGAAAATGCCTGCCATACTTCCCTTTCTACATGCCAGGTATATATTATTTGACAGCCGGCTGGTATATTCAAACTTTCTGATCTGTGCTAATCGTTTCAACATTTCGACTTTTTCATGCTTTACTGCATATCCAGCGACTATATTATGGACTGTGTGGTCGCTCAAATCCAAGTAGTTGTCTTTAATCATACAATTGATGATTCCGTGGGACCTAAAATAGATGGCTTTCCGCAAAACATGAAGGTCAATCTTGGCGTGTTGATGCTTCATTAGTGACTGAAATTCTGCCAGACTTTTGCTTCGGCATGGGTATACCAGTATCTCTGGAAATGGATTAATATCAAAGTCTGCAAGTAGAGTATTAACCAACTGGTACTGCTTATAAAATGCTGCGGCAAATATTACATCGTTATCTAATGAAATTCCAGGAAGCAGGAGTAGCAATTTTGCAGCTTCCTCCATTCCAGCAGCACATATTTCTTTGAGAGGTCTGTTATCAAGTTCATTCCACATCAATCGCTTATCATTTAAAAGTACATGGAAAACTTTCATCAGCTCAGTTTTGTCCGTTTTGTATTTCCAGGTTGACAGTCCTTCAGATAAGTCACGCATTTGGATAACTAAATGAGGAAAGCTGAGCAACTTGCAAACTAGAGTCAAGTTGCCATGACCAATTGCTTTCATCAATCCCGAGTAACCCCGACTTCCGCTCACTGCTCTAAAATTAATGTCGACCAAAGGCTTTTCAAGCAAGAAACACGCTACATCGGTGCGATTATTTAGACATGCTTGAACAAACACACGGCTATGGCTATATACAGTTTCAACCGTAGGAAGATCCACTAATTCCCGTACAATTTGCAAATATCCGAAAGTTGCAGCTTGAAAGTAAAGCAAACTTGAATACTTTGCGTCTATTGGTATTTTATAATATTCCAGCATATACTTTGATATCAGCCATCCGATTTTAGGGCTTTTATAAAACTGTCCGGAAGATTTCTGAAATACCTTTTCCAACATAAATTTGGAGACATTGTGTGTTGCAAGAATCCTGGAAACAGTTTCGGTATCGGATATTCTTTCCGCAAACTCGAACGCTTCATCGCAAAAGTATCTTGAATCCAGTTTCACAGGATAATGAGCATCGCTAATTGGTCCTTTGCAACTAGTTGTTTCCAATCGGTACATGTATAATGACAAATGCGGTTCCGCTGGTAAGCTGTTTGCTATCGCATACCGTAGATTGTAATATGCTTCAATGTCCAAGTGACTGGCGATGATATCCAGCTCATTGTACAATCTTTCCATTTTGAAAAAAAGTTGAACACGATATACATATTAGGGTTTATTAAGAGCAATATTCGTACAGTATTCCAAAGATTTTTGGTCCAACTTGAACTGTTTGAGTTTCAGTAGCTCATTCAATTCATCGTCATTACGTTTCAAGATATTGATTGCGGCTTGATGATTCAGATCGGTAGGATCTATGCGATCAACTGTAAGGAGGTATCTGATAAAGTACTTTTTGGAATATTTGCAAGCGTTTCTAAATAGCAAGTTGCGTTTTTGGGCTGGATCAAAAGGCAAATTAGCCATCATGAATCGCATAATCTTGGCGTTGTTATTGCGCATCAAAGCCATAAAAGGTAAATCCTCGTCCCCATACTTGAACTTTGGATGCTGAATAATCTTTTTCACCACAGGAAATCTGTTCTTTTCGCACGCAAGTCTTAACAGTTCGTTTTTCCTGTATGACGGGGTAAACTCGGCAGAATCTAGTAGCTTCTCTACCACCTTCCATTGATCCTTTTTCGCAGCTTTCAATGAGCACCTTTCCCAAACCGGACCTGTCACAATTTTGACTTCTTGCAAGAGTGTTAGCAATCCTTCGGCATTGCCAGTGCGCATTGAGTTGAAAAAGATTGCTTCTAGTTTAGGAGTTATCTCTATTTTCCCAATTTTCAAGAGACGCTCAAGGTAGTTTTTCTGGTTATTTTTAACGAAATGCAAAGCAAGAGAATTGCGGATTTCCGAGTTGCTAAGATCAGCCAAATGGTTTTCCATGACATACTCCAATATATTTGGTGCCTTTGAATTAACCATCCAAAATATGGTGTTCTTTGTTACAAGTGCACGAGGATCTTCCATCAGGTATTTAAATCCTTCTAAATCATCAGAGTCCAAAGTAAAATTTACAATATCTGGGTATGGGTTGACATTGGTTTTTGAAAATAATAAATCTAAACAGCCATAATTTCTGTGCTGGACGGCACAATTTGCAGCATGAACGAAATCAGAGTTTGGATCAATTTGTCCAAGATTCAGCACCTTCTTTAGGGCTTTTGTATGACCTTTGGTGCACAGCGAAGTAATCGGACCATTTTCGAATTCACTCCAATTTGCTCTGTTGTCATTAATTAGTATGCCAACGAGTTTGTTCACAACAGTACCTTTTTGAGAAGAACAAGTAATATAGGTCAGATCTCCAGGAGCTAAAGTAATAGGCTGTTCCAACAAGTACTTTACAGTTTCTAAATGTCCGTCGTATGCTGCATACGCGAAACCAGACAATTCCCTCGATTCATCTCTGTAATTGATATTTACTTGAGGGTGATTCCGTAGTATTCGGACTATTTGCTCCCGTCCATATTTGCATGCTTCAAGAAATACGTCGTTCTGCGAGTGTACGATATCACAGTGTGGGTGATTCATCAATTCTAGAAAGATATCCACCATCCCGTGTGTTACAGACTGAAAATATAGTATACTACTATAAAAGTCATTTAAAAGTGCATGGTGGTGATTGTGCAAGCGATTCACGATTTCCCATCCGATTCTAGGTTTGTCAATCTCTTCATCAACAAACCGTTGAATGGTGGTTTCCAACTCTTTCTGAGCTAAACTGCCAGATACCAAAACTTTACGGAAGGTGTTTAAATCTGATACTTCAATCGCGAAATCAAACGCTTCCAAATGATAGTAATCACTTGATAACCTGATAGGATATTCCTTTCCGGAATGTTTGAATTTTTGTGAATTGTTCAGCAATGTAACGGATTCTTTGTAACTGTGGAAACTTTGTTCTGGGATTTTGGGCAAGCAGCTGTGCAATGCAAAGTAAAGTTTAAAGTAATCAGATATAGCGAGATGTCTAGCAATCAATTCCAATTCTACATTCAACTTTTCTAACATTAGTTTTACTGTAACTTTCCAAGGTTTTATTTGTGTGCATTTTGGGTTGAGTCACACACGTCACCATAGCGCTCCATCAAAGAGAGCTGTCATTTTACTCATACCTTTGTAATTGGCTCAGTAGTTTTGCTCAATTAATTTCCTGCAGGATAAAGTTTCCAAGTATGTAATTATACGAGAGTGTAGTATATTAAGTTAAATTAAGCCCCTCATTCTCTAGAGATGAGATAAAATCAATATAGTATTTGGAAGCATATTTGCACGCCGTTCGATATAGCAAGTTATCTTTTTGCGTTGGATCGAAATTCAACTTTCCCAGCAAGTACCCAGTAACCCCTATATTATTAACCAGGATCAAGGCGTGAAACGGCGCAAATTCATTCCTGTATCTAAAAGCAGGATGATCTGTAATTTTACGAATTATGCTAAACCGCTCTCGTTCGCAGGCGAGTGTTAGCAGCGCATTTTTCTTGAAGGAAGGATTAAATGAACCATGAGCCAATAGCATATCAGTTAGTTTCCAAAGATTGTTCGTTGCAAGTTTGATACTGCATTTTTCCCAAAATTGAACCTTTCTGAAATTCTTCTCTTCAAATAGAATTTCAGCTGCTTTGAATTTACCATCTTTAGCTATTTGAATGATCGCCTCCATTATTCTGGAGGTTGGATTTACGCTGCCAATTCTCAGTAGTTTGTTCATCAAGTCTATGTTTTCGTTGTGTATACAATATACAGCCAAGACTGAGCGGATATGTATATCACTCAAGTCAGCAAAGTTTTTTTCAAGTATTCGGTTAATTACAGGACAAGCATTCTCTGTTACAGCTTTGCCGATACTTTGAACATCGATAAAAGATCTAGGATCATCCATCAAGATTTCCAGAACTGCCAAATCGTCACATCTACAAGGATAGATAAATATTTTCGGATATGGATTCACTTTAGCTTTATAAAGAAGTAATTTCAAGACTTCTTTTTTGCTATTCCATGCAGCCATCATGGCAGCCCTGTTAGATCGCACAGTTGGGTCTATATCATCCCTGTCCAACAATATATCTACTGCTTCGGTTAAACCAGATGAAGATAGAGCCACAATAGGACCATTATTATTTTCATTCCAAACCGCTCTTGAATCTTCATATAGCATGTGGAAAATCTTCATACTTTCAGGAGTATAAGTGCAACCATTGAAAATGTCAGTTATATCACCGTTTGCCAAAATCAGGTCTGGATGACTAAACAAAACTCTGGCAGTTTCGGCGAATTCTTCAGCTGCTGCATTTACAAACGCAGTTCCATCAAAATGTTCATCTCTGTAATTGATATTAATAAATGGCTGGTACATCATTGCTTGAACTACTTCTGTTTGGCCATTTTGTGCTGCTACAATGAAAACCTCATTGTGTGACTTTGCAATTTCAGCTTTCTGATTGTGCATGAGGGACTTGATAATATCTACACATCCTGTTTCTGCTGCCCTAGAGTACAATAAGCTGACAAAAAAGTCATTTTCGATTTCAATCCTATTCAATTCGCAGTATTTTAACAGCTGCCATGCAAGTTTTGGTTCGCTGATATTCTCGTTCATTATGTTTTGTATAGTATTTTGGATTACTGAGATTTCGATGGTGTTACTGTACAAAACATCAACAAAGGTTTTCATATCAACGATCGCTAGTGCATATTCAAACGCTTCTTCACCATAGCAGTCCTTCAAAAGTTGTACAGGGTAGATTTGAGACGTTGATTTACGATCATAGCTGCTAGTTGAAAGTTTGTAAGCTGTCAAAGTGCTTTTTGGAATTTCATTCAAATCACTCTGAATTGCAAACCGCATTTGCTGATAGTCTACATAGTGTAAATGGCTAGCAATGATGTCCAATTCTGCTTGAAGTTTTTCGAGCATAGTCTTTAAAAATTTTCAGTCATTTTGCAAAGAGTGTTTCGTGAGTCATCAAAAAGTATGCCACATATTCATCAAGGCAATTAGTGGAGTCACTCGTACTGTCTCGAGGATCGATAAGAGATCTGTTGATTCGAAACTTTTGGGTTCAAAACTACAAACTTTATTCCATTCGTAGGTACAGATTAAACACGTTGATGTCAATTCCAAATTTTCCAGTGTTAACCAGATCCACCAGACTGTCGTCTTTTCTTGCCAAAATGCTCTTTAATGCTTGGTAATTTAATTCAGTTGGATCAACTTTGTCCAAAGTCAATAAGTACTCAATGTACTCTTTGGTAGAATACTTGCAAGCACTGCGGAATAGCAAATTTCTTTTCTGGGAGGGATCAAACGGCAAGTTTTCCAATAAATACCTGGTATCCTGGATGTTACTATTTCGCATTAGTGCCATGAACATCCCATCTTCATGTTGATATGTAAAGTTTGGATGCTCTACTATTTTTTCAGTTATTATCGAGACAGAATGTTCGCATGACAATGTGAGCAACTCGTTTTTCTTGAAGGACGGGCTAAACTTTGGTGAATTTAACAGTAGATAAATCAATTCCCACCGATTTTGGTTTGCTGATTTCAATGCCAATCGTTGCCACAACAATCCATCTTCAATAGTGTCATCACTAATCAAAAAATTAATGGCTTTCGTGTTTCCAAGACTTAATGCATCAAAAATAGCAGCTTCCAGTCTTGCATCAATTGATATTTCTTTAATCTTTAACAATTTTTTCAAAATTTCCTCTTTTTGAAAAAGCACAGCAAAAGATGCAAGAGCACTGCGAATTTGATTATCACAAAGATCTAGATGGTTGTTTTCCACTATAAAATCTATTACTAATTCAGATTTTGAACTGATCGCTGCGTTCAAGGGGTTAATTGTAACTATTCCTCGTGGATCTTGAAGCAATCTGTTTAGAATACCAAAATTCTGACTTTGGCATGGAAATGTAAATATGCCCGGAAATGGGTTTACACTTGGTATCTGCAATAGGAGGTTTAGTATGTCCAAATTGTCATTTATGACAGCATATTCTACTGCTCTACATGAGTCAGCTGCAGGATCAACATCATCCCGTTGTAACAACTTTTCGACAGCTCCAACTAGTCCAGTTATACACAAGGAAGACAGCGGCATGTTGTCTAATTCATTCCAAACTGCTCTTTCGTCCTCCATCAATATTTCAAACATTTCCATGTATTTGGGTTCGTTTCTCCAACATGATAGCAGGTAAGTCAAGCCACCCTCCTCGATTACCATTGTAGGCTCAGCCAAGAGTAACTTGAATACTTTGAAATTACCTATTGCTGCAGCAATAGAAAATCCTGAACATCCATTTGGTCCCTCCCTGTAATTGATATCTATAAATTGCTGACCCATCAAAAATTCCACCATATCTGGGTTACCTGCTCTGCATGCTTCAACAAAAACCTCATTGTGTGAATAGAATGACTGTGCATTGAGATCGAGGATTAGTAACGAAACCAACTCCAACATCCCTAATCCAGCCGCTTGAAAGTACATAATAGAGGTATAATGCGGATCTATTGGTATCTGATGAAAATCCAATAGATATTTAGAGATTTCCCATCCAATTTGGGGTATTACAATCTCTTCCTGGATTATTTCGCCAATGGCCACCAATAGAGTTTCTATGGAAACCGAGTGTGAGAGTAGCATCGATCTTATTGTTTCTAAATCGGATACTTGAAAAACAAATTTAAATGATTCATCGCTGTAATAGTCACTATGTAACTTTGCTCCATATTTGCAACTACATTTGTATTCAGACGATTTGATATTTGGAAATGATAGCCGATAGGCTGGGTATGATAAGTGCGGAATGAGTGGGAGTCTATAGTTGAGCGCATATAGTAATTCCAGATAATCTTGAATCGCTAAATGCCGACCTACAATCTCCAGTTCTACTCCAATTTTTTCCAACATGAAAAGAATATTGCCAAGGATTGCGCCACCAAAAATGCATTATTTGAACCACCAAAATGCAAGAAATCATTTATTGATTGTAAATAATTAATATCAACAATTTATTTAATTGAATGTCCAATCCGGTATACCTATACAATCATCCGAATCTAATAAAGCCAGCTGATAAATACTCTGCATGGTCGCCGGGTCAATTCCAAATTTATGGTGGTCAAGCAAGGGCAAAATATCCTCATCCTTCCTTTTAACAAGCTCGACCGCTGCTTCATAATCAAGAACTGTCGGGTCTACCTTGTCCAAAGTGAGTAGGTATTCAATGTACTTTTTGTCCGCGTATTTACAGGCATTTCTAAAGAGAGAGTTGTAATATTGTCCTGGATCAAAATCCAAATGCTTCATCAAATACTGGGTAGCCTTGATGTCACTATTGCGCATTGCTGCATTGAATGGTGCGATTTCATTATTGTATTTGAACTGGGGATGGGTAACAATCTTTTTGATTGTGCTGGTTTTTGAACTTTGAACAGCAAAATAGAGAAGCTTATTACTGTTAAATGAAGGGTTAAAATTTGAATATGACAGATACATAAATATCAGGTCCCAACGGTTTACTTGGACTGCGTTAAGAGATGCCCTCTCCCATAAACGCTTTCCCCACAATGACTCTTCTTTTAGCAGTAACTTTATAGCATTTACATTAACATTATACGCTCCTGATGTAATTTCTCTTTGGATCTTGTTGCTATATTCTGGTGCTCCAATATTCAAAAGCCTTTCCAACAATTTTAGATTGTTGCATTTTACTGCATAGCAGATAAAAAGGTTCCGGATATCTTTATCCGAAAAGTCAACCAGGTTGTGCTTTGCAAAGTATTTCAATACATTTTTTGAATTGAATTGCAAGCAATCGCTGATAACCTCCAGAGTCAAAACTGCTCTTGGGTCTTTCAATAGAAAGCCCAATGTGGTGGGATTGAAGGTCTCGCAGGCATATTTCAATACCTTTGGGAATGGATTGAACGTGCATTTTTCAAGCAATAGCTTTAGAATGGCAAAGTAATTGTTTAGCACCGCGTACCTAATTGCAGTAGCATTGACTTCAACCCCAGGAAGACTTGTAATCGCTTTTACGAATTTCGTATATCCTGAATGGCAAAGATTGATGAGAATGATATTGTCGAATTCATTCCATCTTGATCTATGATCGTGTAGGAACAATTCAAAGATTTGGGAATACTTTTCGTCCTTTGTGAAATGTGATAAAATGTAAGACAAGTCGCCTATCAGTAGCGTAGTTTGTGGCAAATCCAGTAACAATTTGACAATTTCAACTGAGCCTCGATTACCTGCATAGACTAATCCCGAATACATGGACCCATCCCTATAATTTACGTTAACCAAGCTGCGTTCAACTAAATATTTAACTATTTCGTAGTATCCATGTACACAGGCTTCTATAAAGATATCGTTGTGTGTGTAAAGCAATTGCGCCAGTGGGTTCTCAGCAAGTAATTCAATGATATCCAAGTGACCATTTTGAGAGGCGTGGAAATATAACAAGCTGTAATAGGTTTCTTGGAACCCTCCCCCATACTCTGAATTCATGTACTGCACCATATCCCAGCCCATTCTGCATTGCCTAACTTCCTTCTCTAGGAATGACTGAATTATCGCGTTTATTTCATCTTTCGAAACGCTGTCATCTAGCAGCATTTTCTTGAAATGTACATAGTCCCCCCTTTCTATTGAGCATTTGAATGTACCGAAGGAATATGATTCTGGATTTAATTTCACTGGAAATTCAATATACTGTTCACTATATATCAATTCATAAGGTTGTATTTCTTGTACTTTTTGAATGTATCCGAACGACCTTAGTGTTGGTGTTGTTGGGAAATAGTTCTTGTATGAACAGCGAAGTTCAAAGTAGCTTTCAAAGTCCAGGTGCGACGCAACTATATCAATCTCGAAAACTAATATGTTCAACATTATTTTTGCTGTTGTGTGCACTCTGGTTTATAATCAATTGGAGGTGTGAGTCAGACGTGTCACTGACATTCATGCCACATTTTAATGCCATGTCAAAAACGCTTCAATTCAATGATTAAATAATATTATATTTTGGAAATATTAGTAGTAGCGATAGTGTGATTATCTTGCCCTTTGGTAGCTTGTCCATAAACCATCATTCCAAAGCCAAATGCTACAATAATCCAAAACATTGGTAATACCCAGCCAGCCAAATGATAGCTTTCACCATAAAACTTGATTCCAAGGTATACATTGAGTAATCCAAGCAGGAAAAGGGTTCTTCCAACCCACCAATGAGCCTTATCCCACCATGGAATGGATTCTCTGTGAGGATCAAACTTGGCATTACTGACATACCCAAGAATTATCTGAATAATGACAGCCAAAACGACCACAAGCCCAAGTTTCTCGTGTGAGCTGCCAATATCTCCATCAGTAGAAAATCTGTCGAAAGAGTACAAATAAATAAGAATGAACGACACTAGAGTGGCCGCGCCAGTTAGAATTGACATGAAAAACACATGGAGAATGTACCAAGTGTGGCCCAAAGCAGACTTTAAATATCTTGCGATATATATCCCAATAAAAGGCGATATGGCCCATGCAATAAACATCAGCACACCATGAGTAATTACAATACTCTGGAAAGGAAAAGATGCGGATGGCTTGAGAATAGGCTGATCGTTATCTGCTGACCCTCCGGTATTAGTTACAACAGTGGTAGTTGAACTAGAAAAGTCTGGCTGGAAAGTTCCTTTTGTGTCATGCTGTTGCAAGCTGACTTTGGTGCTGTCCAGGTTACCAGATGGAGCACTCGCTGAAGCTCCATAAATGTATCCAGCAGTAGGAGTGATAGACTGCCCTGTTGACACAGTAGTTGGTCTGCAGAATGAAAAAGATTGTTGGGACCAAGAAGGTTGTGGGTCCATCAATGGTACTACGTGATGGTTTTGTACACTATTCAATGATGGTTGAGAGTGACCAGTTCCTTCATAGTTTCCGACAGTAATACCACCAGTTGAATTGGTCCATCCAATATAAATATCTGATCCTTTCATTCTTGTGCTGCCTACTCCTATCGCATTCCATCCGCTGAATGCACTGTGAATTGTGAAGCAAGTATCGGTTCCTTGCGTCTGAGTAACTACACAGAAAGAGTTTTGCTCGGGACAAACTTGGCCGGCTTGGACGATTGAACAGATTAACACTATTAGTAAATTCATTATGGAAACATGGTTTAACTGTTGCTTTTTATAGAACCATGATTTGTTCAAAGCCCCCAAAAAAATTATGCAGATTTTGTGGCAAAGTAACTGCTCATTAACATTGCCTCAGTTTGGGCACAGCAAGGCGTTCTTGGGTCGTGCTGGATTAGATACAATATTGAGGAGGTTGTTTGAATAGGAATGATCCCACTCTAAAAAATGAATGTCCAGAAATAGTATCCCAAAAATGAATCTGAATCTCGAAAATATCAACATCGAGTTCCCTTTTCAGCCATATCCACAGCAGCATCTATTGATGAGTACCTTGATCCAGAGCTTACAGTCTGTAATATTATTTAATTCAAGAGTAAAAATGCAATTATCGAATCGCCAACTGGAACTGGAAAAACACTATGTTTACTCTGCGCAATATTAGCCTGGAAAGCAGCTTACACCGACTGGAAGTTTCACAAGAAAACTACAGATTCACAAAAAGTACATCGGGCTGTATTTGGGTCTCTGCCATACATGGAGGATCGAGAATCTGATGTGCCATTACCAAAGATATACTACGCATCTGTACTATTACTTAATTCAGCGAACTCATTCTCAGTTATCGCAGGTTGTGAATCAGATCAAGAATACAAAGTACAAGCCAAGAGCAGTAGTATTGGGAAGTAGAGAGCAGATGTGTGTGAATCCAGCAGTTCAAAATGCCGCTACTGCTTCAAAAACTGGAATGTGTAAATCGTTAACAAAGAATCGAAAATGCCAATATTACAATAATGTATCGAAAAATTCTGGAAAGGATGAAATCATGGATATTGAAGATCTAATCAATTATGGAAAAGAGAATACGTCTGTTTTGTTAATACTAGAACTTGTCCTTTTTACACTTCAAGAGAAAATCAGGGATCTGCTGATATTGTATTCCTACCTTACAACTACTTGATTGACTCTCAAACAAGGGAGGCACAGAGTCTTGATTTGACCAATTCAATCGTGATCTTTGATGAAGCTCATAATCTGGAATCTTTTTGTGAAGAGTCCTATTCGTTCGAATTGACGCTATCGGACATTAAACAAGCGATTATTGAAATGGAGCATTGCTTGATTAAATTACGGACTGAAAACGAAACAGAGTTTGGATTGGGTGAATATAATGCCCTGAAATGTAAACAATTCTAAAAATAGTAAAGTTGGAGCTCCTACAAAACAAATTATCGAATTTTACAGGGATACAAACGCAGAGTGGAAAGTACATGTATGAATTATTTCAATCCATTGAAATTGATTATTCAAACGCGAGTAACCTTTCGCTTTTGGTGGATGGCGCCATAACTGTTTTATCTGGCACAGGGTACAAGTCAAAAAATATTGCTAGATATGGACTTGCATTGTTCAATGATGCATTAAAATTACTGTACAAAGTGTTGGAAAAAGATACCAGTGTGATAGAGTTTTACAGAGTTCACATTGAACGGAAAGACACGGTTGTTGCAGAGCAATTTGCACCAGTGAAAAAGTTGGAAACAGTCTTGTCGTTCTGGTGTTTTAGTGCTCAAGTTGCAATGAAATCGCTTCAAGCTTTAGGAACAAGAACGATTATTTTGGCTTCAGGAACTTTGGTAAGTCAACCTAATTATAGAGTCCCCTGGAAAGTATTCCAAAGGAAACCGGAATGTAAATGATAGTTAATGTAGCTTATTCCCATATAAAGTAGAAAACGCGCATGTAATTAAGCACACTCAAATCTTGGTAAATGTGTTGCAAAAGGGGCCATCAGGTGTTGAGCTAAATTCTTCATTTTCTAAACGAGATTCGCGAGAGTATATTCACGATTTAGGACTCTCTATTGTAAATATTGCCAAAGTCACTCCCAAAGGAATCTTGGTATTTTTCACTTCTTATGCTTTATTAAAGAAAACAATTGATGCCTGGGAGCGAGTACTTTTTGTTAATATAGATTACGAAAAGTGGAAGAAACTCTATAATTGGACTAATGGAGCAGCACAAGAAAGTTTATGTTGAACCCAAATCCAAGTTGGAATTTGTTAGAGTGATTGAAAAGTTCAATAATTCTGTCAAACACAGCGGGGCGATTTTGTTTGCTGTTTGCAGAGGGAAAGCGAGTGAAGGAATAGATTTCAGTGACGATCATTGTCGTGCAGTATTGATTTGTGGTATCCCATTTCCAGCCCTCAAAGACCCAAAAGTAGAACTTAAAAAGAAGATTCTCTCCATCAATAATAGGAAAGGAGGTGATGAATGGTACAGCCAACAAGCTTATCGCGCTGTTAATCAAGCAATTGGACGAGTAATAAGACACCGAAAAGATTATGGGGCAATAATACTATTGGATGATCGATTTTCAAACGCAACCGTTCAAAAGAACTTGCCAGTGTGGATTAGACATCATATTGAAGTGGTAAAGGAATATGGTCAATTGAATACCAACTTGCAAAGGTTTTTTAGAAATATTGGACAATTAGGGCTCGATTACTCATCAGATCTTGCAGTCAATCAAAAGAAAAGTAATGAGAATGTTGGAACCCGTCTCGTCAGGGATTATGATCTAGAGCGCTATTATGATCGAAACGACCCACTTTCTGTCAACTTTAATGATATAGCAGTGAATGGAAAATACGTATCTATAAAAGACAGTTACAAGGGTTTAACAAATACCGCTATGAAGTCGAATGAACAACATAACAGTAGCGATCCTCTGTCAATACCAGCAAAGTCAACCCATCATGCTCGTTTTGAAATTGACAAGACAGATCCAATGTATGTGTCACCGAAAAAGTACAACCAAAGTGCATCAATTTATGCAAGTGATGCATTAAGTGTAATGCCAAAGAAGGTAACGTCAACTTTTCCTGCAAGTGGAGATCCACTGCATATCAATATAAAAGCCTGGGATGAAAGCAACAATATATCGGATAATCCTTTAAACTTCAAACTTCCTGAAGATCCATTAGCTATAAAACAAAGTTCTATTGCTACTAGAAAACATGTGGCGATCGAATATACTGCTAGTAACAATCCATTGGAAGTTTCGAAAACTTATTTATCCCAGAAGAAAGAATCACCATTGAATAGCAATTTAAATGAATCTTCCTGTGAACAAACCTCCTCCGTAAAAGAAGAATCTGAAAATGTCCAACCTGGAAAGAATATACCAACAGTCAATACTTCAAAGAGTACGAACTATGCTGTAAATTTCAATGATAAGGTATGTTATAGCTTACTTTGTTGAAAAATACGTTAGGAAGAACCAAATATAAGGGATTTCAATCTTGCTTGAAAAATTATAAAATGAAAAAGGAAATTGACTTGCTTGAATTTGTCACTAGAGTGTGTAAGTTGATTACAGAAATTCAGCCTCCATTTGATGCTAATGACATTGCTTGTAGGATTGAATTACTAGAAGAGTTTCAAAAGTTTGCTCGTGAACAAAAGAATGAAGTAAAGAAAGAGTTGGCCAAGTTTAAAGACCGATATGGACACAAAATAATTTAATAGTAATTAATTATAGTTAAATTGTACAATTATTTGATTATTTCTCTGATTTAAATCGTTTGTTAATCTAGTTACTACAGTTTAAATGAATGGAAATGATTTATTGATGCTGAAAAATTGCAACAGAGGAGTCTGGCAAATCAGCTACCACCTCATCAAAGAATGATATCTCAAATATCTGTGGGATTGATGGAAGTATAATCTTTGAACTCTAATGTTAGCAATTCTTACCTGTGGAAATGGCGACAAATCATAACCGCATTCGGTCATATCATCGGAAACCTAAATTAAATAAAACTTACGGTATCTTGCTTCAATAGCATTTTTGGATGGATATATTTGACACCATCATCGTGAATCAAATCGAGTTGTTGTCCTAGAGGAAACAGTTCATGACAGTAGTCAATCATATCTTCAACCACCTAAATTAATAGAAAAATTACCGTGTCTTTCTTTAGCTGCAGGTGTGATTGGTAGTTGTTTTCACACAGATCTTGCTGGTGGTGGAAAAGAACAGCATTAAATACCAAACCAAGATTCGAGGCTGTCATCTTGTTGAATTCAGCATTGAGAGAGATTCTTGGTCAATATATTGTCTGTCAACCGCACTTGTACCGCAAAAAAATTAAAAAAAAATAGACTTTATTACTTTATCCAACCACCTTTGTTTTTTA